>JAWDGP010003383.1:0-54201 GCA_033675545.1 Elysia crispata | reverse complement strand
AATCTTTTTAACAGTAGAAAAGATATTAAAGATAAAGATATTGACCCTTATCAACTTATAAAAGAAATCGGCGAAACTTATTCTAATGATAATCCTATCAAGTGTGAATTTTTCGAAAACGGAGAGGACATAAAAGATCCTAAAGAATTAAACTCCTTTGACAAGAACTTAATGATATTTGATGATGTATTACTTGAGAAACAAAACAAGTGTAATGATTTTTATACTCGAGGAAGACATTCAAATGTTGATTGTTTTTATCTTTCTCAAAATTATTTTCGTTTACCTAGACAAACTATAAGAGAGAATTCTAATTTTATATGTTTGTTTAAACAAGACAATAAAAACATTCAGCATATTTATCAAGACCACGTTTCTCACGATATGTCTTATGATGAGTTTAAAAATTTATGTAATCTTTGTTGGCAAAAGCCTTATGACTTTCTTGTTATAGATAATACTTCTGATTTAAAGAATGGAAAGTATCGATATAATCTAGACATATTTTATTTCCCTAAAAATGACTGAACAATTATTATTAAAAGAACAAAACGAATTATTAAAACAGTTAGTTAAAAATACTTCTCCTAAAGATAGTCAACAAATTATTGTACGTTCTACTAAAACTGATTTTGATACTATTTATAAAGAACCGATAGAATTGTCAAATGAAAAAGAATATGAAATTGCTTTAGTTGATTTAGAAACTTATTACAGTTTTCCGAATATTTCAGATCATAATAACTTCATAGATTACTTTAACGTTTTAACGCAAGAGGCAAAAAGAATTATAGTTCCAAAGGGGTCTTATGGTTATTCAGATTTAGTTAAAGAGATCTATAGACAGTTAAATGGTGAGGATGCTTTTGAATTATCAGCGAGTCCGAATACATTTCAATCAAGATTAGAAATTAAACCAAATTATAGAGTAAGATTTCTGCAAAATAGTTTAAAGTCTGTTCTCGGATTCACAGGGGATATCTATGATGAAGGAACACACTTTTCAGAAAATGTTGTAAATATTATGTCTATTACTTCAATACTAATTCATATTGATATCATAAACGGATCATATGTTGAGGGATCTAAAAAACCTGTGGTATATTCTTTCTATCCAAAAGTAAGTCCAGGATATAAAATTATACAAAAACCACATAATCCGATATATCTTCCGATTGTTAGAAAAAATATAAGTACTCTCAACGTTCGCATTACAGATCAGAACAACGATCTTTTAGATTTAAGAGGAGAAGAAGTAGTTATTAGATTTCATATTAGAGAAAAATAAAATAATAAAATGTCGGCACATAAATTAGGTTTAATGGAAAATAATCAATCTAATGATTATAACAATGCTATACTAAGAGTGTTAAATAAACTTGATATACAAACAGAAATTATAGAAGAGTTGAATAGAAACAAAATAAATTTAATAACTAGTAACGATCAAGAACTATTAGAACAAATTAACGAAAGCAAAGATAAGCAGGAAAAAATTATTAAAACATTTAAAGATTTTAATGAAAAACTTGATGAAGTTAAAAAGACTGTAAGAAGACATGTAAATAGAGGTGTGCAGGATTTAGAAGAATTACTTGAAAAGAAAAGTTTTATGCTTGAGTTTGTTGGTCGTAGTGATTTACAGTTCCAAAAAGCATTAGATTGTAAAAATTGTGAAATTGCTTTAGTCGAGTTTGAGGCAAGCTTCGATAAAAAAGTATTAGAAGCAAACTTTTATCTTAATATCATCACAAATACTTTTATTAATGGAGAAGAATCAGAAAGATTTTTTACATGGAAAAAAGATATTAATTTTCCTATAACTGATAGATTAATTGAACAAGAAGGTGTTACTAAATTAAAACTGCAACCAAACAAATTAATATATTTTCCAATAAAAGAACGGATAGAATTTATAGACTTCATTTTAACAGACCATGAGAGAACACGAATTGGACTTTTTAATTTAAAGCTTAAATTACATATTAAAAACTAAAAAATGTCTGCACATAAATTAGGTTCAATAGAAAATAAAATTGATGGATTAGCGCAATCAGGTTTGCAAATAAGAAAACTAGAAACAGAAATTGATGGAATAAAAAATAAAATTGATGTATTATTAGAAAAGTCTAAACAAGAAAATAATAAAATAGAAGATATTAAAAATTCATTAGCTGATAGCATCGAAAGTTGTAAACCTGAAAAAACTTCTCAAATTATAACTTTTGATAATATACAAAGAAAAGTTATTTTATCAATAAAAGACTGTGGAGGTTGTAAAATGGCTTTAATTGAATTTAAAACAAATGTACGTGTACTTAGTGGATTAATTCATGTAGAAGTTAATCAAGTTAAAAATTCATATTTAGATGGTGAAGAAACAAAAAAAATTTATTCTTTTTATCACAACGGTGGAAAAATAAGACAAAAACCCCCAGCTTTAATTTATTATCCTATAACAGAAAAATTTGGTTCTTTTATTGAAGTAAAAGTTTTTTATGATAGCGGTCGAAAAGTAAATTTAAATGAATTTTTTTTAAAATTTCATATTAAAAACTAAACATTAAAAAGTAACTTTAAAAAATGACTTCGTATACCCCCCATGGTTTAAAGATTTCTGATAATCAAAAAGAAAAAATAAAGCGCGCTATAAAAAATAATGAAGCTGTTACAATCAGAGTAGAAGATATTGGTGATGATATTTTAGCTTTAACGACAACACAAATAAATAAAATAAACAGAGCATTCGAAGAAGGTAAAGGAGTGAATATAAAATTATCTAAACAACAATTGAATCATAATAAAGATCATGTTACTGGTGGTTTTATAGGTTTACTAGCTAGAGCTGCATTACCATTTGCTGCAAAGGTTCTTCCTCAAGTTGGAAAACACCTAGCATTAGGAAGTCTAGCTGGAGTTGCAACCAATTTAGTAAATAAAGTTTTAGGAAAAGGATTGTATTTAAAAAGAGGTGGATGTGTTTGTAAGATAAAAGATGACAGAGGAGAAGGATTATATTTAAAACCAATGAGAACAAATGAATTAGATAATTACGGCGATGGGTTGTATTTAAAAAATGATAATGGTATTATTGAAGGTAGCGGAATAATTGGCGAAATTACAAAAGACATTCCTCTCTTAAATATTCTATTTTAATTCCTATAAAAATGAATGAAGAAAATTATACTGAACGCGTTTATCCTAGAATAACTCCATCTGCTCCTATTGAAAATAAAGAAGTGAGTGATTTTAGATTAAAACATATTAAAGATGTTAAACAAGAATTAGAAAGAACTTCAGATATAAGAAAGAGTTTAAGAAAAAGATATTCTAATTTAAATAGTTCTTTAGATTATTCTAATTATGCATTAAATACTGTTAGTTGTATATCTGGAGTTTCAAGCGTTTCTTTATTAAGCACTGTTGCTTTAGTTCCTGTTTCTGTTGTTTTAGGTGGTGTTTCTGCTGGATGTGGTGTTGCTTCTGTTATTGTTACTAAATTAAATAAGAAATTTAAACATAAACAAGATAAGCATAGAGATATTTATAACCTATGTGAAAATAAACTGAATACTATAAATAGTATTTTATCTAAAGCATTGAATGATGGTTTTATCTCCAACGAAGAGTTTGATTTAATTTTAAAAGAAGAAAAACATTTTAGAGAGATGAAGGAGAGTATTAAAAGTAAAAGAATGATTGTAAAAGATAATAAAGAAATGAAAGAATCAGTTATCAACTTTGTAAGAAAAATTAGATAATAAAATGACGTTCAAAAAGATAGATGATTATAAAAGACGAGATGAATTAGTTCAAGAACATTTAAGATTGAAAGATGAGTTAAAAGACCGATTTATTTCAAAGCGTTTAGGTGAAGAATTCTTAGTAAGAGAAAGAGAGAAAATGTTTAAACCTATAACAGATAAACAAGAAGAAGAAAATAAAATACTAAAGG
The DNA here is from genome assembly GCA_033675545.1 of Elysia crispata. Classification (NCBI taxonomy): domain Eukaryota; kingdom Metazoa; phylum Mollusca; class Gastropoda; family Plakobranchidae; genus Elysia; species Elysia crispata. The sequence continues at coordinate 50,246 of JAWDGP010003383.1, read as the reverse complement.
AACAGAAACAATTGTTTGAAAATATGTTAAATAATACAAACAATCCAAAAGCAATTACTGAGTCTGATTTGGAAACAGAAACAATAAAAGAAGATATAGCAACTAAATATATTGGTAATAAGAATAGTGATGAGGTATATGGAATACGTAAAGAAGGAACAAAATTGTATATGGGAGAGAAAGAAGTAAAACTTAATGATAAAAGAGATATTATTATTGATGACGTAACATATGAAGGAACACCTGGTTTATGGGATTTAATAATGGAGAAAAATAGAGGTAAAATAGCAAGAAATTATGAGGAAGATAAATACACAAATAACGATTTAATAAACTATAAAAAGATATTACAACATTCAAGATCTATTTATAGAAAAGATGGAAAACTTAAAGGAGGGAGATCACCTAAATACAGTTTTATCAAAGAGGTTCTCTCTATAGAAGAAGGTGAAGGTATAAAAACAGTTACTATTCCGTGTGATCCTAATGACTTATTAAAAAGAATGGACTTATTGATTGCAAGTAAAAAAGCAGGAAATACTGGTGTGGATCAAGAATTAAAAGCGGTTTTAAAAAGTTTATTTAAAAAGAAAGTTATCGATAAAAATCAATTAAGTTTATTAAGCCAAATTTAATTTCTTTAAAAATGTATTATTATCAAAAAAGAACAAAGTAAAAAAAGGTGGTGGTATATTTGATTCCATTATCAGTGCTGTTACATCTAATGTAGTCAAAGATGTCGCTAAAAATGTTGCAACGAAAACATTAACAGAGGTAGGAAATAGAGGATCGCAAAAAGTTATAGATAAGATTATTCCTCCGAAAGTAATTCTTCCAAGAAAAGGAAGAGGACTAACAGAAGAAAGTAAAGATATTCTACATAAATATTTAAAGATTCAGGATTATGTAAAAAATTCCAGTTAACTGGAATTTAATAAAAATATTATATTAGCACAATTATTTATAATTTCTGTAAATGTTAAATTACAGGTTAATAATATTTCATATTCTTGACATAATTTATAAAATTGTATGTAACTATAAAGTTTACTTTTTTTCATATTATATCTTACTTCTATAAACTTATTAAAATCTGCAACAGTATTTTCTATTATATAAATATTTTTAAACCTTTGTAAATAATATCCAAAATAGTAATAGTAATGTTTATTTCTTTTATTCATATTATTAATTTTACTAATAAACTCATCACATTTATTTAATAAAGTATTTTGATCATTTGAATCTACTTCTTCTACTTTAGGTTCTTCTACTTCGCTAATTTTATTGTGTAATCTTTGTTTCAGTATGTCTATAGGAATTTTAAAATAATCAATTTTTAATTCTTTTTCTTCTTGACAATAAGTTAAGTTATTGAATCCGTATTCGCTAATTAATTTACAAAATTTATTTATTTTATTTTTTGGAATATATTCATTGAGAATGATTTGTAAGAGTTTTTCCATTTTATTATTTTAATAAAGAAAAAATAATATCATTAAAAACCATACCTTTAGTAATACGATTTAAAAAGTATAAACATAAATGTCCACAAATCTGGCCTGATTTTTGTATCTGATAAATATTATACTCTAAATTATCTCCTAAGTATTCAACAATTTCTAATGGTGGTGGTAAACCATATGAATCAAAATAATAATTCTGACCCGGGTCAACTGCTGAAGGCAGATTATTAAAATAACAAACCCAATGAGTTCCATCGGATAAAGAGTCAGCTAAGTTAACAATTCCACATTCTTTAGTTCTTGGTTTCTTAGGTAAAGAATCTCTCATGAAAACACCTCTGAAGTGTTTGATTTTTAGTTGTTTGATATACCCAATTAACTCGTGATTTGATAAAGCTTTGTTTTCTATAATTATTCCTTCAACATTTAGAAATTTGTCCATTTAAAATGGGTAAAATTGCAATTGCTTTGGCTTCGCCAATATATTGTTTGAAATGTAAAACTAAAACTGATACACTTGAAATAGAACAAAGTAAATCTAGAAACAACAGATTGATGTTACAAGGTAAATGTGCTTTATGTGGAACTACTAAATCAAGATTTATTTCCGCTAAAGAAGGTAAAGGATGGACGGATCTTCCTTTTGAATTACATCCTCCAGTTTCTCTAACTAAACGCTACCAATTTTTAGGCCCAGGAACAAAACTTAATAAAAGATTAGACGAAAATAAAAATCCTTTACCTCATTCAAAGCCTGTAAATAAACTAGATGAAATTGCTATGAATCACGATATTTGTTATGAGAAATATCCTAAAACAAAAGAAAGAAATAAGATATGTGACAAGAAAATGTTAGATGATATAAAGAGTAATAAAAAAACTAGTTCGATTAATGAATGGATTATGAGGCGTGCAGCCAAAAATATTATAGGAAGTAAGAAAGTTCTTGGAATATAGATATTTTAACACTATTTAAAATGTCAAAAATAAAGAAATTAATACTAACAACAGATTTAGCAGATGAATTGCATAAACCTGTAATTAAAAAGTTTGAGAAAAGAAAAGTTATTGCTTATGGGATTGATGATATTTGGACTACAGATCTTGTTGACTATTCTAAATTCTCAAAACAAAATAAACATTATAAATATCTTTTAGTTGTCATCGATGTTTTCAGTAAATTCCTATGGGTTAAAATGTTAAAGACTAAAACTGGTTTAGAAGTTGCAAATGCTTTCAGAGAAATATTTAAAGAGGGAAGGAAACCTGGTAAGATATGGAGTGATAAAGGAACAGAATTTGTGAACAGAATAATGTCTAAATTATTAAAAGAAGAAAATATTGAATTGTATCATACAGAGAATGAAGAGAAATCAAGTATTGCCGAGAGAGTAAACAGAACTCTAAAAGAAAAGATAGCTAAATACTTCACGGCTCATAACACAACGAAATATTATGATGTATTAGAACGAATAGTCAACGAATACAATAACACTTTTCATAACACAATAAAGATGACTCCTATAGAAGGAAGTAAAAAAGAAAATGAATCTGATATTTATGAAAGAGTTTTTCAGGATAAATCAAGTAATAAAAAACCAAAGTTTAAAGTAGGAGACAGAGTTAGAATACCCAAATACAAACATAAATTTAAAAAAGGATATGAAAGAAATTGGACATCTGAAATTTTCGTTGTAGATAAAGTTTTAAATACTAATCCAAAAACTTATAAAATCAAGGATTTAAAAGGAGAAGAGATCATCGGTAGTTTTTATGAGAATGAATTACAAAAAACTAAATTTTAAAGAAATAAAATGGAACGAGATGAAATATTGCCTTTTCACAGTCACAACTCAAATCTAGACGATCTTGAAAATGTTCAAGGTTTTAATTCTATTGGAAAAAGGAATGAACTGTATTGTTTTAAGTTAACTAACAACGGAATGTATATTAGACATGGTATTACTAATGTTGAAAATAATGATAATAAGGGAGTTGATTATGAAATTGATATAAAATTAAAAAACAATACTGTTACATGTAAAGGAGATTCAAATGTTGTAAACAGAATCATAAATAGTGGTTCTATGTTTGGGAATTTAGTTCCAGAATTACCGAAATATGAAAATACAACAATTTTAAAGAAAATGAAAAAAGTTATTATATTAGTTCTAATGATTTAACCATAATAAATTTTAAAACTAAATTTCCTGAAGATCTTGAATTACTAAAAAATCCACCCAACGAATCAGAGTTTATTATTGAAGGTGTGTTATTAGATAGTTTTGATAATGAGCTTGAATTGCTAAAAGGACTGTTTATAAAAGTTGAAGATTCATTAAATATCTCCGAAATTCCACAATACACTAACTTTCAAATAATAATTACCAAAAATGAAAAAAATTTTAATATTAAATCGTTTCCTGAAGAACTTAAAATAAGAACTGAGTATGATATAAATTTAAACACTATAAATATAAACAATAAAATATTATTAAGTGGAGTGAAGTTTAGAACTTGATTTTTTTCTTAATAAAATGGAGAAGTTAAATATCGGAGAAAATTTTATACAAGATGAAAGCATTGAAAGTTATGAATATCGGGAATACACTTCTGATGTCAGAGATTTTAATAAAAGCGGGGAAATAAGATTCACTATTAATCAGCAAGATGCTTTCCTTGATATTTCGGAAAGTTATTTGTTATTTAAAGGACAACTAGTTAAACGTAATGGTAATGAGTTTACAACGACTGATAATACAACTCTAATAAATAATGCTCTAATGCATTTGTTTAGTAATATCAAATATCGCGTGAGTGGACAAGAGATTGAAAATTTAAATTACCCAGGAGAGACAACTACAATGTTAGGTTATTTGAAATATAATGATGATTTTGAAAAAACTGTAGGACTTAATCAATTATGGTTTAAAGAGTCGAATGTTTACGCAAAGAACGGATTTGATATTCGGAAATTATATATAATTGATCAACCTAATAAGAAAGGAAGCTTCAGTTTCTGTGTTCCTTTAAAACATATATTTGGGTTCTGTGAAACTTATGATAAAGTTATGTATGGTTTTCAACATGAACTATCTCTTTATAGAAAACAAGATTCAAAAGATGCTGTTGTTAGTAAACTTGAAAAAACTGTTAATGAGGTTAAGATCCCATATCTTAAAATGTCAGATGCTGGTAAGGTAAAACTAGATTCCCTAACGTGGTTTGTTCCACATGTTAAACCAAGTCTAGAAAAAGAAAATATACTACTGAAAACAGTAAGAGATAAATCAAAATATCAAATTGCTTATAAAAAGATTCAAGACCAAAATACAGTTATAACTTCTGGAACTTCTTATGATTGGAGATTAAGTACAAGAAATTCTCCGGAAAAACCAAGATTTATAATTATCGCATTTCAATTACAAACACCTGGAGCCACTGAACAGTTTGATAAATCTTTATTTATAAATGCAGATGTGAGAAATATTTTTGTTACTCTTAATTCACGTAGATATCCTGAAGTTGATTATCAGTTAGATTTTGGGAATAACGATTTTAGTAGAATGTTTCTAGAAGCGATAAACTTTAAACAGAAATGTTTTATGGACTCAACCAGTCCAAATTTATCATCCTTTGATTATAAAGAATATTATCCACTATATGTTATAGATATTAGTAATCAAAGTGATTCAATAAAAGGAAATATAACAGATATTACGGTTAAAATTAATTTCAATTCTAATATTACAAAACCACTACAAGTTTATGCTGTAGTTATTAGTGATAGGATTGTTGAGACAGAGAGTGACGGAAGTAAGTTTAGAGTTTTACAATAAATTAATTTTTTTAAAAATGTTGATAAAATTATGTTTTTTTATTATATGCGTACATTTAAAGCTAAAAATATTATACCGTTAATCCGGATTTTCAAAGAAGGATATAGAGAGATAGTTAAATAAATTTAACATCCTACTAAAACACTTTCAACCATTTCAAATAAAATACAAAGATTCTATTCCATAAGGTAATGTATTTATTCCATCTTCACAAATATATCTCTTATCATCAAAAGGATTTAATGAAACTTTTTTTACTTCATTAATAAACATATTATGTTTTTCAGAATTCAATCTAAACATTGTATTTAGTTGTGTTTCTGTATTATATAAACAGTTTTTATAATTTTTAAAATTCATTTCTTTTTTGACAATAGGTTGTGAAATTCCTTTTAATTTTTTCTTTTCTGTTAAATCTGAAAGTGTATAAGCATAAGCCTTACTTTTTAGAAAAATTATTTCATTCATAATTTTCCCATTGAGTTCATCTTTAAATTTTCCTATTACTTTTTTATTATCTACAGAATATAAAGGATGATCTTTTGGATAATCACTTGTATCTAACTCATCTTGTACTTGTTTTAAATCTTTATAAATATCTTTAGTTTTAATAGAAAGAAAGTATGAATCAGTATCGAAACCGATAATTTCATTGTCAGACCATACTTCATTTATAACTTCATAATAAAATCGATACATTAATTGTTTTGAATAATCTAAAATAGCTTGTCCTAGATAAATCGGTTTATTAAACTTGATACTTGTAATATTATTAACTATTGCTACTAGATTATCATTGAAAATGACAGAGTCTTTAAAGTTTGGTTTATTTATAAATTTCTTTATTTCATTCTCATTATTTAAAAGTTTTATATCACATCTATTTCTAATATTCTCCATAGTTTTACCATAGAAAGCATTATTCATTAACTTCCATAAATCTTTCTCAAAATCTGATTTTGCTTTTGTTCTTTGATTAGTATTAAAATCAATATATTTTTTTAACCAATTTGATTCTTCAAAAGAAATAATTCTATAGACTTTAGTAACTTTTAATCCTAGTTTAATATATTCTTTTAAAATAGAATGATGAACAATATATTTCTTTTTATCATATAAAGTTAAGAATAATTTCTTTTCTTTTCCTAATTTAGTTTCTTGTTCTTCTAAAAGATTTAATTGATAAGGTGAAAGCATTTCTTCTTTAACTATCATATGTTCTGGTGCTAAAGGATAATTCTTAGTTTTAAACTTACAAGAATCAGGATATTCTAAATCACATTCGATGATACATCCTCTATTTTCTGGAATGTTTTTATAATAATTAGGTTTGTTATTATGTTGAACATCTGGATTATTTTCATTATATTCCCATTTAAAATCTCTTGTTGGTAACTTCTGACTCATAGCCCAACCGTAGAGATTATTTGCATCAAGATATAATAAATACTTTTCTTTAAGTAAGTCATTTATATTTTCTCCATTCTTTAATTTTTTTAAACATTCTTTTAATTCATTATCATCTAATAATCTATTTCCATCTTTATAGTTAGGAGTATATTTATTATAAGCTTTTACATGTCTTGATCCTAATACACCTGAAAATCCTCCTCTTATTCCTTTTTCAAACATTTGTAACATATCATAGTCTGTTAATAATTCTAATTCTATTCCTGTGTATTTTAAACCACATTGCCAAGTTAATCCAGGAGCAGAGAAACAATAACAAGGATCTATTTGATGATGCCGTAAAAAGAAATCTCTAAATTGTTCAAATGCATCAGCTAGAAGGAGTACATCTGTTTTTAGATATAAATTGTGATAATCTTTTAATGTTTTACAATTATAAGTATTCCAGACGTTTTGTGCATGTTTGTATTCTTCTTCGGAAATTCCTTCTTGTTTTAAAGTTGAATAAAATTTAGAAATATCAGGTAATTTATTTTCTTTAAATCTTTCGATTGAATCTATATATTCATAAGGGTAGAATCCTTTTTGTTTTAGTAAACTTGTTTCTTCAAATTCACTTTCTAAAATAGGAAATTCTTTTAAAGACTTTGCAACATCTGATAAACCTTTACTTAGAAATCTATAAGAATCTAGGAATCTTAATTTTTTATAATTTGATCCATATTCTATTGAAATATAATCTTCTGAAGATTTAGATAATGTTGTAACTTTATTATATTCATCTTCATATTTTTTTAGTTCTTCTATGATAAAGTGGAAATCATAGTTAGAACCATTATGAAAGAAGACAGGTATTAATTTTGAAGATTTTCCTTCTTTAGTATTACATGATTGACAAGCTGCTCCTCTATAACCTCCTGTAAAATGATTATGTTCTCTTATTAAATCTGTAAATTCATTTTTACATATATAGCAATGTGTTGCTTCTTGAAATTCTTGTTCTTGTTCTTTTGATAAAACAGGTCCTTTCTTTTCATTTAAGTACATGTTATAAGTAATATTTTTATAAATTGATATTATTTTCTTAACAAACTTTTCTTTTGAATCATTTCCTACATATTCAAAGTATTGAGATTTAAAAATATTTGAATAATTTGATTTAACATAAATCCCATAACTGTTAATTTCTTGTTTAAAAATTTTCTTTGTATAAGATTCATTTGGATTAGGTTGTGTTGTTTCAATAGGAATATTATTTGCTTCAAAATCACAGTAAATAGAAAAAGGAAGTTTTTCTCTAAAATGATGATTTTTAAATTTAAGACTATTTTTGCCTTTTTTAGGCATTATAGTATTACAGTGTTTATGATCTAAACAAATTTCTTGATGTCTTTCTAATGTTACTTTTCTTTGAAACCCTTGCATACAATTTCTACATGTAAATGATTTATGTTTGTTTTTATCATATTTAAAACTCTCTAGATCTTTGATTAAACAATAGTGAGTATTTTCATTATTTTCTATGAATAAAAGGTCAATAATATTTTCGCTTTCTACATTTGAGACATAAACAGGATATAAGGATTGTTTATTTGTTTGATTTTCTAATGCAAATACATTAATAGATAGATTACCGTTTTGTTTTTCTACTTTTGGAATATCTTTTATTTTCACGGGATAATCGATTCCATTCATATTAATTTTATCTTCATATGGTTTATATTTAGATACTCTTTGTTTATCTCTATTAGCTGGATATAATTTAGCTAAAATAGACCAAAGAAAACATTTGTTATCTTTTGTATTTTGAACATTTATAATGTTACTTGATTTAAATTGTAAAGGAATATAAGATGAAGCTCTTTGGCTGTTATATTTATATTGTTTTACATTAGAACTTATTATCTTTTTAAATACAAACCCACTTCCTCGTTCTTGAAATCCATCTATCCAAGCATTGAACTTATCTAATAAATCATCATAAAATGCAGTTAAATTATTTTCTGTTTGAATAATTTGGACAGGATGAGAATAGTGAGCTTCAATAATATCAAATGCAATAGGTGTATTAAATTCACTCGTTAATATTATTTTAAATTTGAAAGGATATTGCTCGGTAGCTATTCTTCTTTTTAATTGATTAATATAATTCTTTTGATCAATTTGATCTATATCATCAATAACAGTTTCAGTAATTATATTTCTATATGTTCTTTTATTATTTTGAGATTTTTGAGGACTCATTTTTAAAGGATAAATTTTAATTAGGTAATATTTTTTATATTTTATTTCTAAAATAATAATTGCTTTGATAATCAGGATTTCTTTCTATAAAATCTTGATAACACTGTTTATATTTTTCTTTGTTATTTTGATAATGTAATCTTTGTTTTGGTTTATTACATTGTTTACATGCAGATTTAACACCCATTGGCTTTGTTTTATTTTTATCATATTCATATAAATATTTATATTCATTGCATTTTGTACAAATTTTTCCTTCTGACATTTTTTAATGTGCATATAGTGTTAATGCTCCGTTGGCTCTCAATTGAAAATGTTATTGATTTTTTACTGCCTTAACCTCAAACACTTTTTCCAGGTCCCTATTTTTAAATTTTTTTTATTTATTGAGGGGGGTACTAGGGGGTGTTAATTTTTTTTTTTAAAAAGGGGAGGTGCGCTAGAGGCGCTCATTATCTATACTACTGTAGTTGTAGTTTTAGTTTTAGTTGTAGTTGTACTTGTACTTGTTGTACTTGTACTTGTCCTTGTTGTAGTTGTAGTTGTAGTTATACTTGTTGTAGTTTTAGTTGTAGCTCTACTTGTTATAGTTGTAGTTTTATTTGTACTTGTAGTTGTAGTTGTAGTTGTAATTGTAGTTAGAATTGTTGTAGTTGTAATTTTACTTGTATTTGTTGTAGTTCTAATTGTAGTTTTACTTGTTGTAGTTGTAGTTGTTCTTGTATTTGTTCTAGTTGTAGTTGTGGTTCTACTTGTTGTAGTATTATTTGTAAGTGTACTTGTTGTAGTTCTAGTTGTAGTTATACTTGTACTTGTTGTAGTTGTAGTTGTAGTTGTACTTGTTGTAGTTGTAGTTGTAGTTGTACTTGTTGTAGTTAAAGTTGTACTTGTTGTAGTTGTAGTTGTACTTGTTGTAGTTGTAGTTTTACTTGTTGTAGTTGTAGTTGTAGTTGTACTTGTTGTAGTTGTAGTTGTACTTATACTTGTTGTAGTTTTAGTTGTACTTGTACTTGTTATAGTTGTAGTTGTACTTGTTGTAGTTGTAGTTGTAGTTGTAGTTGTTGTAGTTGTAGTTGTAGTTGTACTTGTTGTAGTTGTAGTTGTAGTTGTACTTGTACTTGTTGTAGTTGTAGTTGTTGTAGTTGTAGTTGTACTTGTTGTAGTTGTAGTTGTACTTGTACTTGTTGTAGTTGTAGTTGTAGTTGTACTTGTTGTAGTTGTAGTTGTACTTGTACTTGTTGTAGTTGTAGTTGTAGTTGTACTTGTTGTAGTTGCAGTTGTACTTGTACTTGTTGTAGTTGTAGTTGTACTTGTTGTAGTTGTAGTTGTACTTGTATTTGTTGTAGTTGTAGTTGTAGTTGTACTTGTTTTAGTTGTAGTTGTAGTTGTAGTTGTACGTGTTGTAGTTGTAGTTGTAGTTGTACTTGTAGTAGTAGATTTACTTGCTGTAATTAAAGTTGTAGTTGTACTTGTTGTGATTGTAGTTGTACTCGTACTTGTTGTAGTTTTAGTTTTACTTGTTCATGTTGTAGTTGTAATTGAAATTGTAATTGTTGAAGTTGTAGTTGTAGTTCTACTTGTTTTAGTTTTAGTTTTAGTTGTACTTGTTTTAGTTGTAGTTGTAGTTGTAGTTGTATTTGTTGTAAGTGTAGTTGTACTTGTACTTGTAGTTGTAGTTGTACTTCTTTTAGTTATAGTCGTAGATGTACTTGTTTTAGTTGTAGTTATACTTATTGTAGTTGTAGTTGTAGGTGTATTTGTTGTAGTTGTATACTTGTTATAGTTGTACTTATATTTGTAGTTGTAGTTGTACTTGTACTTGTTGTAGTTGTAGTTGTAGTTGTACTTGTTGTAGTTATAGTTGTACTTGTTGTAGTTTTAGTTTTACTTGTTGTAGTTGTAGTTCTAGTTCTACTTGTATTCTTTGTAGTTGTAGTTGTAGTTGTACTTGTTGTAGTTGTAGTTGTAGTTGTACTTGTTGTAGTTGTAGTTGTAGTTGTACTTGTTGTAGTTGTAGTTGTACTTGTTGTAGTTTTAGTTGTACTTGTACTTGTTGTAGTTGTAGTTGTAGTTGTACTTGTTGTAGTTGTAGTTGTACTTGTTGTAGTTGTAGTTGTACTTGTACTTGTTGTAGTTGTAGTTGTAGTTGTTGTAGTTGTAGTTGTACTTGTACTTGTTGTAGTTGTAGTTGTAGTTGTACTTGTTGTAGTTGTAGTTGTAGTTGTAGTTGTACTTGTTGTAGTTGTAGTTGTAGTTGTACTTGTTGTAGTTGTACTTGTACTTGTTGTAGTTTTAGTTGTAGTTGTAGTTGTAGTTGCAGTTGCTTTTTTACTTGTTGTAGTTGTAGTTGTACTTGTACTTGTTGTAGTTGTAGTTATAGTTGTACTTGTTGTAGTTGTAGTTGTACTTGTTGTAGTTGTTGTAGTTGTACTTGTTGTAGTTGTAGTTGTACTTATACTTGTTGTAGTTGTAGTTGTATTTGTACTTGTTGTAGTTGTAGTTGTAGTTGTACTTGTTGTAGTTGTAGTTGTAGTTGTTGTAGTTGTAGTTGTACTTGTTGTAGTTGTAGTTGTAGCTCTACTTGTTGTAGTTGTAGTTGTACTTGTTGTAGTTGTAGTTGTACTTGTTGTAGTTGTAATTGTAGTTGTACTTGTTGTAGTTGTAGTTGTAGTTGTACTTGTTGTAGTTGTAGTTGTACTTGTACTTGTTGTAGTTGTAGTTGTAGTTGTAGTTGTAGTTGTACTTTTTGTTGCTGTAGTTGAACTTGTTCTCGTTATAGTTGTACTTGTATTTGTTGTAGTTGTAGTTGTAGTTGTACTTGTACTTGTTGTAGTTGTAGTTGTAGTTGTACTTGTTGTAGTTTTAGTTATACTTGTTGTAGTTGCAGATGTACTTGTACTTGTTGTAGTTGTAGTTGTACTTGTACTTGTTGTAGTTGTAGTTGTACGTGTTGTAGTTGTAATTGTAGTTCTTATTGTTGTAGTTGTAGTTGTTGTAGTTGTAGTTGTACTTCTACTTGTTGTAGTTGTAGTTGTTGTAGTTGTAGTTGTATTTGTACTTTTGTAGTTGTAGTTGTAGTTGTAGTTGTTGTAGTTGTATTTGTACTTCTACTTGTTGTAGTTGTAGTTGTAGTTGTAGTTGTAGTTGTATTTGTTGTTGTGAAAGTTGTAGTTGTACTTGCACTTGTTGTAGTTGTATTTGTACTTGTTGTAGATGTAATTGTACTTGTACTTGTTGTAATTGTAGTTGTACTTGTTGTTGTAGTTTTAGTTATACTTGTACTTGTTGTAGTTGTAGTTGTAGTTGTATTTGTACTTGTTGTAGTTGTACTTGTACTTGTTGTAGTTGTAGTTGTAAATATACTTGTTGTAGTTGTAGTTGTAGTTGTACTTGTTGTAGTTGTAGTTGTAGTTGTTGTAGTTGTAGTTGTAGTTGTACTTGTTGTAGTTGTAGTTGTACTTGTTGTAGTTGTAGTTGTACTTGTACTTGTTGTAGTTGTAGTTGTAGTTGTACTTGTTGTAGTTGTAGTTGTACTTGTTGTAGTTGTAGTTGTAATTGTTGTAGTTGTAGTTGTACTTGTTGTAGTTGTAAATGTAATTGTTGTAGTTATAGTTTTACTTGTTGTAGTTGCAAATGTATTTGTACTTGTTGTAGTTATAGTAGAACTTGTTGTAGTTGTAGTTATAATTTTATTTGTTGTTGTTGTAGTTGTACTTTTTGTAGTTGTAGTTGTAGTTGTACTTGTACTTGTTGTAGTTGTACTTGTACTTGTTGTAGTTGTAGTTGTAGTTGTACTTGTTCTAGTTCTAGTTCTAGTAAATTTGTTGTAGTTGTAGTTGTACTTGTAGTTGTAATTTTTTAGTTTTAATTGTACCTGTTGTAGTTGTACTTGTACTCGTTGTCGTTGTAGTTGTACTTGTACTTGTAGTTTTTGTAAGTGTAGTTATACTTGTAGTTGTAGTTGTACTTGTACTTGTTATAGTTTTAGTTGAAATTGTTGTAGTTGTTAATTTAATTGTACTTGTTGTAGTTGTAGTTGTAGTCGTACTTTTTGTAAGTTTAGTTGTTCTTGTACTTGTTGTAGTTGTAGTTGTAGTTGTACTTGTTGTAGTTGTACTTGTACTCGTACTTGTTGTAGTTGTAGTTGTACTTGTACTTGTTGTAGTTGTAGTTCTAGTTGTACTTGTTGTAGTTGTAAGTATACTCGTTGTAGTTGTAGTTGTACTTGTCTTTGTCGTACTTGTACTTATACTTTTACTTGTTGTAGTTTTAGTTGTACTTGTTGTAGTTATAGTTTTACTTCTTGTAGTTGTAGTTGTACTTGTACTTGTTGTAGTTGTAGTTTCAGTTGTAGTTGTACTTTTTATAGTTGTAGTTGTACTTGTACTTGTACTTGTTGAAGTTTTAGATGTAGCTGTTGTTGTTGTTGTTGTACTTGTTGTAGTTATAGTTGTAGTTGTACTTGATGTAGTTTTAGTTTTAGTTGTAGTTGTACTTGTACTTATTGTAGTTCTAGTTGTTCTTGTACTTGTTGTAGTTGTAATTGTACTTTTAGTTGAAGTTTTATTTGTTGTAGTTGTTTAGTTCCGTCTTAATAATAAAATTAGTCAATCTTGTCGATGTCTAATATTACAAGTACGGAATACATAGTAAACTTAAACATTAAGTAAACTTTCATTAATTATGATATAAACTTTTATGCTTCTTATTAATTGTGCCGATGTGTCATTTTTCTTTTGGTTCATCCACTTCACTCCATTTTGTCCGGTTCTCTCCTTTCTCTCTCTCTCTCTCTCTCTCTCTCTCTCTCTCTCTCTCTCTCTCTCTCTCTCTCTCTCTCTCTCTCTCTCTCTCTCTCTCTCTCTCTCTCTCCCCCCCCCCTTTCTCTTTCTCTCTCTTCTATAAATTCCGATGTTTTTTTATATCTTTTTGTCTTTGTAAATGTCAATGTATTTCTCACTCAATTTTAGTCTGTGTGTGCCTTTCATATTCTCTCTCTCTCTCTCTCTCTCTCTCTCTCTCTCTCTCTCTCTCTCTCTCTCTCTCTCTCTCTCTCTCTCTCTCTCTTCTTGATGTCAATCATGTTATATCTAATGTCTTTGTCTATGTAAGAATATTGCTCACCCGATGTCACTACATGTATTTCTTTCTTCTCATATTTATATCCTGCTTCTTTTACGGGCTATCTTTCTTGAAAACAACCTCCTCCCCCTCTCTCTCTCTCTCTCTCTCTCTCTCTCTCTCTCTCTCTCTCTCTCTCTCTCTCTCTCTCTCTCTCTCTCTCTCTCTCTCTCTCTCTCTCTCTCTCTCTCTCTCTCTCTCTCTCTCTCTCTCTCTCTCTCTCTCTCTCTCTCTCTCTCTCTCTCTCTCTCTCTTTTCCTCTGATTTCTCACCTTCGATTTTTTTCTTTATTGTTCAAGTCCTTGTCTACGTTAGTTTATTTATCATTCTTTTTCTTTACATGCGTGTCGCTATTAGTTTTCTTAGTTCTCTTTCTGTTTCTCCCTCTTCTACTCTCTCTCTCTCTCTCTCTCTCTCTCTCTCTCTCTCTCTCTCTCTCTCTCTCTCTCTCTATCTATCTATCTATCTATCTATCAATCTCTTCCTCTTCTTTGACCTTCTAAATTCAATTTCGATATATTTGATATCTTTATGTTTTTGTTACTGACAGTATATTACTCTCTCTTTCTTTATAACTGTGTGACGCTATTTCTTTATTTTCTTTTCGGTTCTTTCTGTTGTACACTATCTCTTTCTCTCTCTCTCTCTCTCTCTCTCTCTCTCTCTCTCTCTCTCTCTCTCTCTCTCTTTCTCTCTTCTATCTATCTTTCCTAATTGATTTACCCTGGATTTCTAGAACTTATAATTATTCTAGATCTAGATCTGGTTATAATCTGTATAAGACAAAATAAGAGAGACAAATTGATAAGAAGGATTAATTTGAATATCTTTACGGTTCCGTCTTAATAATAAATTAGTCAATCTTGTCGATGTCTAATATTACAAGTACGACACACGTTCAAAAAGTGGCGTTTTAAGAAAAAAAAGTTGTTACATTTATATTTAAAGAACAACATTTTTTTTTTAATTTTAAAAGTATCATCAACTTTGAAAATTGTAAACCTCTTAAGAACAGTCTTTTAAATGTTATTTGGCTCAACATAACAAATCTGGCCAAAATTTTCATAAACTGATTGTAATAAAAAACACAGTAAAGTTTTTATAACACCTTGTGTCTTAATATATAATTTTTCTTTTAAATCCACTTGGGACATTTATCTTCAAAATTCAGTAAACTTCATCACTGTACAGTAAATGATTTCGGAGGAGTAAGCGGAAAAAGAAATGGTTGCCTTTATGATTAATATATATGCATAGAGAGGATAGACGAAGAGGTGGAGAAAGAGAAAGAGAGAGAGAGAGAGAGAGAGAGAGAGAGAGAGAGAGAGAGAGAGAGAGAGAGAGAGAGAGGGGAGGTCAACTAAGAGTAGAGATTGCCCAAGCGGAACACACACAAGAAATGCAAGCATCAGTTGCGGGATTAAACTGTCTAGCTATCGTAACGGAGTGTAGCACAAAAAACAGCAACATCAACATCAGCAGTTATAACTACTACTACAAAAACAGGCATGCCCCGAGATTGGAGATGGTTGGTCCACCACAAGAGTGGGAATCTGTGGAGTTTCGTCACTTAAGCCATCTTAACGAAGGGGTATTGAATTTAGGAGTAACAGCCAACGTGTAAAGATTTTATCAAATGATTTTTTATTAATCAATGGAAAACAAAACATGGAAACAGTATAAGTTACGAATTAAAAAAACAACAACAACAACAACAAAAAATTGACAAGCACAAAAAAAAAGAAAAAAGGTAACAAAGGGAACCTAAAAATACTAATCAACCGGTTCAGATAAAATAGTAATGAAAATGACACGCGGAAAAACAACAAGCAAAACAACAACAACAACAACAACAACAACAACAACAGCAACAGCAACAACAACAACAACAACAACAATAATAACAACAACAAACCAAAGCCAACTGCAATAGAATCTCGAAACCCTTAATAATCTTTGACTCTTAATTTATTCAAAAAACAGATTTATTTTATCTTTCTCTCTCTTTCTCTCTCTTCTTCTCTCTCCCTTTCTCCCTCACCCTCTTTCTCTCTATATCTCTCCCTCTCCCTCTCTCTCTCTCTCTCTCTCTCTCTCTCTCTCTCTCTCTCTCTCTCTCTCTCTCTCTCTCTCTCTCTCTCTGAGTCAACCCAGCGAAATGAAACGCGTCATCAGAAAGAAGGGATCGCTTTGAGATCGGACAACTTTTTTTACATTGATTTAAAAAGAAAAAAGACAAATTTAAATGTAAATTAATTCAATAGAAATTTTGATATCAATATATTTGACAAATCGAATTTCTTGTTATTTTATTCTTCGTGTAGTTATTTTGTCTGTAAGAGTCAGTCAAGATCAGAGTGAAAAATAAACAAACCCTCAGGCGTGTTGACAACGTGAACAGATTCACTCGTAGATACAAAGGACAGCTATTTCAAGTCAATTAGTTATGGCAAAGAGTTACATATCTTAAAACCTATACAACGTAAAAACACGGTTTTAACTGATTTTTATGAAAAATTGAAAGATTCATCCCACTACGTATCATGACATATACAAATTTTTTAATTTATTAAATATTAGCTAAGAAGTGCAGCTTGTAGTTAAATTTAACGGATTCCGGCCTTTTCAAAAAGAATTTGACAAACACAGCTATGAGAAAATGCACAGCAGTTAAACCGCATGAAGAAAGTGTGTCACTGTTTACTTATATGAATCAGGAGAGCTTGAATTTTGCCTGGCAAGGCAACTTCGCCAGGAACTGGCTCCAAGCCCTAACGGTGGTAAGACCCGTAAAACGGTCAAGGTCCACATACTATGACGGCCCGCGCCTGTCGTCATTTATGCTTTGGGTCTGATGTGGCTCCTCCCATAAAACACCGGGATGCACACTTGTGTGCATCACTTTGGTGCTTGGAAGCTGGCAGGGAAGTTTTGTCGTGGGTTGTGTGAGAAGCACAACCTGCTCAGAGGTACCGGCGACTTGGGTACTTCGTCGATGTGGTGTCGGTGGGCCGGCTATCCTGAGAGTGTCTATATGGCGGAGGTTCAGAGCTGAAACCCTTCACCCCCTGCAATCTTTTGACATATCTCCCTTTACAGGGAATTGGAATATCTTCCTTTACTGGAAGATGGGTTTTTTTCCTTTCAAAGGGACATTATCCTTTTTCTTCCTTTGAAAGGGGCATTATCCATGAAATATGCAACACACTCCTTATTATTTATTATCTTCCACGGGAGAGGTATTTCACTATTCACTTTTCCATTATTCCACTAACGCACTGTCCACTTGTGACTGGCACGTCATATTATCTGCTTAACAATACTAAAATTAGATAGACTCTGCCTCGATGAGACTGTAAGTAAATAGCGACACATAGAGATAAATACTTAGTAATAAACTGGTACATATAGAGAAATAAAGGTAAAATTAATTTATCAAAAGTATAGGAAAAGAGGCAAAGGAGAGAGAGAGAGAGAGAGAGAGAGAGAGAGAGAGAGAGAGAGAGAGAGAGAGAGAGAGAGAGAGAGAGAGAATAAGAGTTGAATAGGTTAAAAAAATGATTGACAACAAAGGATGTGAAACGTACAAATAGATATAAAGGTAATGTAATGACATAGACATAAACGAAGGAAAATATGGAGGAAGAGACGAAAAGAAAAACAAAAGAGCGAAAGACTGAGAGTGAGAGAGTGAAAGACTAAGAAGAAGAGAGATGGGAAGAAATAGCGAAACACAGTTAAAAAGAAAAAAAATCATAATAATTACACTGACATAGACAGAGACATAAAGATTGAGAGAGAAAGAGAGAGAGAGAGAGAGAGAGAGAGAGAGAGAGAGAGAGAGAGAGAGAGAGGGAAGAACGAAAAAAAGAAAAGAGAGAGACAAAGTTGTAGAATGCACATAGATCTGAAATACGTGACGGCTATTGCATCAGAAAATGAGAGACGAGCGATGAAAATACTAGTGAGAGAGAATAAAAGTGAGAGAAAGAGAGAGAAAGAGAGAGAGAAAGGGAGAGAGAGAGCGAGAGAGAGAAAGAGAGTGAGAGAGAGAGAGAATAAGAGTTGAATAGGTTAAAAAAATGATTGACAAAAAAGGATGTGAAACGTACAAATAGATATAAAGGTAATGTAATGACATAGACATAAACGAAGGAAAATATGGAGGAAGAGAGAGAGAGAGAGAGAGAGAGAGAGAGAGCAAAAGAGAGAGAGTGAGAAGTGAAAGACTAAGAAGAAGAGAGATGGGAAGAAATAACGAAACACAGTTAAAAAGTGAGTTACATACAGACTTAAAGACAATACTGACATAGACAAAGACATAAAGATTGAGAGAGAAAGAGAGAGAGAGAGAGAGAGAGAGAGAGAGAGAGAGAGAGAGAGAGAGAGACAGACAGACAGACAGACAGACAGACAGACAGACAGAAAGATAGAGAGAGCGAGAGAAAGTTAGTGAGAAAGAAATAGAGCGGAAGACAGGAAGAGAGATAAGAAGAATAGAAAGAAATAGTCTCAACATTTAATCACTCAGTAAGGGCATGAGCTCTTTTAAATACGTGTAGCAATCTAGATCGGCCTTACGTATACAGGAAAGTAATCTCTGAAATGCAAAATTAACGACAACTAATGTATAAATTTTACCAAAAGAAAAAACAGAAAAAATGAGTCTTTTTTTTTATTCCTGTGTCACGATTTGTGTTAAACTAAATAATTGAGTTAATAAACGCCCATAAATCTTATAAATCAATTACAGAAACTAAGAAACAAATTGAATATAACGATCTCAATCATGATTTTATACAAAGACAATAAACTGTTCGTTTAAAGTCATTCGTATTCTGTATCACAGATGTAGCCATCTGGGCGGTGGTGGGGAATAAAGGTTTGAAAATCGTCATTTTGGGCTCTCTTAAAGTCATATCTTGGACCCCTAATTCTGTCATTCCTTTGGAAGCACCCACGTGCTGCAAAGATAAAAAATTGAGAGACAGAGTCAATGAGACTAAAATCCAATATGTAAGCTGCAATATCAGAAAATAAAAGACAATCGGTGATAATACTAATCTAAAGCCGATGTTCGAAAGACATACAACACGGATTATTTGTAACTATATAAGAGATGCGTAACATGTAAGATTGGGCGACAAAAACTTGCTTCCAAATAGACCTAAAGAGAGAGAGAGAGAGAGAGAGAGAGAGAGAGAGAGAGAGAGAGAGAGAGAGAGAGAGAGAGAGAGAGAGAAAGAGAGAGAGTTAGATAGGAGATTAAGAGAATCAGAGACAAAAAGAGGGAGTCAGAAGAAGAGATAGCGTGGAAGAGGAAGAATCAGGAAGACAAGAAATAAGTAGTTACACACCGTTACGGGAGACAGAGGGAGTAATAAAGTAACATGGACATATCTTTTAGAATATTAATAAAAAATGGTTTAAAAAGTGACATGAGGGAGGGAAAGAAGAGAGAGAGAGAGAGAGAGAGAGAGAGAGAGAGAGAGAGAGAGAGAGAGAGAGAGAGAGAGAGAGAGAGAGAGAGAGAGAGAGACAAAGAGAGACAGAAAGAGGAAGAACTAGAATCAGATTGCAGAAAAAGCGAAACACAATTACAACAAAAGACTCAGTAATATACTGATTTAGAAACGAACCAAAAGGTATAAAAAAGAAATCCGGAATTAATGAAGAGGCGAAAAGTAGAGAGAAAGAGAGAGACAGAAAGAGATTGAGAGAGAGAGAGAGAGAGAGAGAGAGAGAGAGAGAGAGAGAGAGAGAGAGAGAGATAGAAAGGTGGAATGGATATTGATTCGGAAATAGAAAGAGATGAGGACGTACAGGAATTGAGATAGTTAAAGTTATATACAGACTTAAAGACAATAAGAGAGAGAGAGAGAGAGAGAGAGAGAGAGAGAGAGAGAGAGAGAGAGAGAGAGAGAGAGAGAGAGAGAGAGAGAGAGAGAGAGAGAGAGAGAGAGAGAGAGAGAGAGAGAGAGAGAGAGAGAGAGAGAGAGAGAGAGAGAGAGAGAGAGAGAGAGAGAGAGATAGAAAGAGAGAACGTGGAATGGATATTAATTCGAAAATAAAAAGAGGTAGGGATGTACAGGAATTGAGATAGTTAAAGTTATATACAGACTTAAAGACAATAAGAGATAGATAAAGAGAGAGAGAGAGAGAGAGAGAGAGAGAGAGAGAGAGAGAGAGAGAGAGAGAGAGACAGAGAGAGAGTTAGAGAGAAAGAATAAGAGCGAGAGTGAGGAAGATGGATAGAGATACAGAAAGAGAGCTAGATTGAAAGAAGAGAACCAAGAAGAATAGAAAGAAATAATCTCACGATTTAATCACTCAGTAAGGGCATGAACTCTTTTAAATACGTGAAGCAATCTAGATCGGTCTTATGTATAGCGGAAGGTAACTGCTGAAATGCAAAATTAACGACAACCCATGTAGAAAAATTATGAAAAGAAAAATATACAAAATGCGTCTTTTTTCAAGTTTTTTTATGCCTGTTTTCCAAATTGTTTTAAACTAAATAACTGAGTGAATAAACGCCCAACAATCTTTGAAATCAAGTAGAGAAACTAAGAAACAAATTGAATATAACGATCTCAATCATGATTTTATACAAAGACAATAAACTGTTCGTTTAAAGTCATTCTTATTCTGTATCACAGATGTAGCCATCTGGGCGGTGGTGGGGAATAAAGGTTTGAAAATCGTCATTTTGGGCTCAATTACAGTCATATCTTGGACCCCCAATTCCGTCATTCCTTCGGAAGCACCCACATGTTGCAAAGAAAAAAATTAGAGACACAGTCATTGGGTCTAAAACAAAATATGTAGGCCGAAAAATCAGAAAATAAAAGACAAGCGATGATAACACTAATCTAAAGCCGATGTTCGAAAGACATACAACACAGTATAATTTGTAACTATGTTAGAGATGCGTCACATGAAAGGCTGCCGAGAAAAGCTTGCTTCCAAATAAACCGAAAGAGAGAGAGAGAGAGAGAGAGAGAGAGAGAGAGAGAGAGAGAGAGAGAGAGAGAGAGAGAGAGAGACAAAGAGAGTTAGAGAGGGGATTAAGTGAATGAGAGAGCAAAAGAGGGAAATACAAGGAGAGATAGCGTGTAAGAGGAAGAATTAGGAAGACAAGAAATAAGTAGTGACACACCGTTACGGGAGACAGAGGGAGTAATAAAGTAACATGGACATATCTTTTAGAATACTAATAAAAAATGGTTTAAAAATGACATGAGGGAGGGAAAGAAAAGAGAGAGAGAGAGAGAGAGAGAGAGAGAGAGAGAGAGAGAGAGAGAGAGAGAGAGAGAGAGAGAGAGAGACAGAAAGAGAGACAAAATGAAAGAGGAAGAACTAATCAGATTGCAGAAAAAGCGAAACACAATGACAATAAAAGACTCAGTAATATACTGATTTAGAAACGAACCAAAAGGTATAAAAAAAAATCCGGAATTAGAGAAGAGGCGAAAAGTAGAGAGAAGGAGAGAGACAGAGAGAGAGATTGAGAGAGAGAGAGAGAGAGAGAGAGAGAGAGAGAGAGAGCGAAAGAGAGAGAGATAGAAAGAGAGAACGAGGAATGGATATTAATTTGAAAATAAAAAGAGGTAAGAACGTACAGGAATTGAGATAGTTAAAGTTATATACAGACTTAAAGACCATTAGAGATAGATAGAGAGAGAGCGAGAGAGAGAGAGAGAGAGAGAGAGAGAGAGTTAGAGAGAAAGAATTAGAGCGAGAGAGAGGAAGATTGATAGAGATACAGAAAGAGAGCTAGATTGAAAGAAGAGAACCAAGAAGAATAGAAAGAAATAATCTCACGATTTAATCACTCAGTAAGGGCATGAACTCTTTTAAATACGTGTAGCAATCTAGATCGGCCTTATGTATAGAGGAAAGTAACTGCTGAAATGCAAAATTAACGATAACCCATGTATAAAAGTTATGAAAAGAAAAATATACAAAATGCGTCTTTTTTTCAAGTTTTTTTGTATTCCTGTTTTGCAAATTGTTTTAAACTAAATAACTGAGTGAATAAACGCCGATAAATCTTTGAAATCAAGTAGAGAAACTAAGAAACAAATTGAATATAACGATCTCAATCATGATTTTTTACAAAGACAATAAACTGTTCGTTTAAAGTCATTCGTATTCTGTATCACAGATGTAGCCATCTGGGCGGTGTGGGGAATAAAGGTTTAAAAATCGTCATATTGGGCTCAATTACAGGCATTACAAACGGAACATTTAGCGCAGGCGCAAGCAAAACCAAAGGAGTCTGCATACTACAATTTAGCGATAGCTACGAAATCACGGACACCAACGAAGACAACGAAGGAAGGTGTACCATAGCTAGAATAGAGACGGGTCGCAAGAAATGACTCTAATAAACACGTACGCTCCATGTAACAAACAGGAGCAAAGAGAATTTGTAAAAAACATACATAATAAACTAGAACACTTCCACAAAGACCAGAAAATGATTTGGGGAGGAGACTTCAACGTCGATTATAGAGAGAACTCTATAGAAGCTCGCTCCCTACTTGAAACAATCCAGGGTTTCAAGCTGCAAAACACCGCAGAGTCATTGGATAAATCAAAGCCGCACCACACTTTCAAGTTTCGAGACAACAGGATACCCACGCTACGGAATTTAGATCGGTTTTACATACATGAAACTTATAACACCTTCCAAATCCACCACACGGAAGTGCATAACTACTCAGATCACCTAGCGGTAGTGTTAGAAATAGGAAGAGATCAAGAAGATGGAAAGAGCAGGAAAGCGGCGTACTGGAAGCTGAACAATACACAACTAGGAAGAGAAAAGGATAGAGAAGCCATCACTAGATTACTAACTATATGCAAAGAAGAAATAGATAAATGCCCTGAGTGAGCAGTAGAAATATGGGTGAGCACCAAGCATTTGATCATGAGAGTAAGCCAAGAGTTGGCCATAAGAGAGAGTAAGAGGAAGAGAGACAGAACGAAGGAAATACTAACTCTGCTGGAAACAACAGAGTTAGGAACGGAAAGAAGAACTATGTTGCAAAAAGAGCTAGACGACATAGAAGAGGAAAAGTAGAGAGGAGCAGCAATCAGATGTAAGGTGGACACGGAACAAGAGGACATTCTTACCAAGCACTTTCTCTCCAGGGAACAAAACATACATAAAGATAGAAACAGAAAGGAAATCAAAACGAAAAACGGAATAGTAACAAACCATAGGGAGGAAATATAAAAAGAATTCCAAGAATTCTATAAGAAATTGTACACAGAGGAAGGGCTAGGAACGGAAAATAGGCAAGATGAATACCTAAAGTATGTTAAAAAGATAGAGGACGAGGAAAAAAAAAAGCATGGAAAATCCCTTCACAGAAAACGAAATAGCCACAGCAGTAAAAGATCTAAACAAAAACAAATCACCAGGACCAGACGGATTAACAAATCAATATTACCAAACTTTTCAGGGCCAGCTGTTCCCCATACTAAAAAAAGTTGTGGACCAAGCAGTAGAAAGAGGCAAACTTCCAAAGGAGATGAAGTTGTCGTACATAACACTACTTCCAAAAGATCTAGTCATTAGGACAGTATTAAGTAAGTATAGGCTTATAATATAATAAGCAAAATTCTAACAAGCAGTATACAATCAGTTTTGCACAAACTGGTGCATGAAGATCAGCAGTGCGCAGTGGAGGGGCGCAAAATACAAAACCACCTACATAACATTAGAGAAATAATAACATACTGCAGAGTTAAAGGATTACCGGCTAGGATTTTGAGCCTAGATCAGGAGAAAGCATTTGACAGAGTATCGCATTCATTTCTCCACAAAATCCTGGAAGCGAGTAACATTAGCAGGTATGTCAGGGTTTGGATTCGAATCCTATATGATAATCCCTGTAGCCAAGTAATAGTTAACCAAGAATTAAGTGAGGAGTTCACTTTAACCAGATCAGTAAGACAGGGATGCAGCATGCCACCATTGCTGTACACACTAATACTAGAACCTCTAATACAAAACAACAGACACGATAAGGAAATAGAAGGGATTAAAATACTGGGAGGAGGAGAATAGAAAAGCAAAGCCTTTACAGATGATACGATAATGCTTACAACGAAAGATAGCTCCATTACCAAAATTATTAAAAAAAAATTGAGGAATATGGAGAAGCGAGTGGCAACAAGATCAACATTGCCAAAACAAGCATTATGAATATCGGAACGGACAACAACAGGCAAACCCCTCCACTTAATCTAAAAGTAGTAAAAAAAAAATAAAAATATATGGGCTACATTTCACGAGCAAGGAAGAGCAAACCACAATCAAATCGTGGGATGACATACTAGTGAAATGTGAAAAGCAAGTAAAAGCCTACGAGAATAAGCCAACAACGATCTTTGGAAGAGTGGGAATAGTGAATAGCAAGATAGTGCCACAGGCACTATACCAGCTAAACATATTCAGACCTCCTACAAAGTTCTTCACAGAGTATAGGAAGATAATCTGGCCCTTCCTCAATAAAAGAACAGTAAGACGGATAAGCCAAAGGGAACTAACAATGGATTACAAGGAGGGAGGAATAAAGTTACAGGAATTAGAAGTCAAAGCAAGAGCAATGAGAATAAAACACATAACAGAGGCGATAGACAATCTAGATAAGTTCCCACTAGTGGTGTATTTTCTAGTAAGATTCACTCCACTAAATAACGGGAAACCTCAATGTTTTAAGAAAACCAACAGCCCTTTCCATCAAGATCTAAGGAAAGCAATTAGAGAGCATCCAGAGCAGATAGGAGTCATGAAACCGTACCAAGCGATAAGACCCAAGCCAGACAAGCCACTCTACGAAAAGATGAAACTAATGTATAGGTATAAGATAGTAGAGGTAGAGGAGGCATTCAAGAATCTACACAGATACGGCCTAACCAATAGGACGAAAGAGATCACATATAGACTGCTCTATAACATAACCCCAATACAATACGGGACGAAGTGTAAATTCTGTAATGAACAACAAACAGAAGCCCACATGTATGGCTTGTGCAAAGTATGGAGAGGCGCGAGGCTAGAACTGCAAAGGAAGATTAAAGAAATGTCAATCAATGCAGAATGGGACATGCTTAAAATTCTATTGATCAACATCTTCCCCAACTTTGGAAAGGCAACGCCCAAAGTAATAGAATTGGTGCACAAATACAGAAGGTTAGTATGGGAGCTAACTCTAAAACAAATGCACCACAATGCACAGTATACATACACTAACCTGAAAACCATCTGCTCGATCAACATACAAAGATGGAGCGCAAAGTGGGATTAGATCCAACCTCCCTCCAAAATAATCCAGCGGATATTAGTAACCAAGAACAAGGAATTAAATTGAATACAATTAATTAATTGCCCAATTAAATAAATAATAAATCTCAATAAAAGAAAGTTTTTTGTTGGTTGTTTTGCCTAACTAGTTAAGTCTATATAATTATTTAATAGAGGTGTAACCAATGTTGAAATGAACAATAAAATACTTTCAATTTGCGGAAAAGAATGTGTGCGAATTCGTCCTTGGCGCGAGTCGCCGTGATTGTTTGTGACGTAAAGGATAATTCAACAACACTGTAACCCAATATCAATAAAATAAATACTACCAACCGTGGAGAAGAGATAGTGCAAGAGTTATATGTCACTTTGTTGTCACCTTGTTGTCCCTTTGTTGTCCTTGTTGTTTGTTACCTTAGTTTATTAAAGATTATCACTTATTTAATTACCCCAGGCATAGAGTAAATAATACAGGAATGACCAAGATCCAGAATAACACAGCATTCTTTTCTTTCCACAGGAGTACGAGCAGAAAACAGAGGACAAAACCCAACCCCACACCCCCTAATTAACCTCTAACCTGCAATTTACTCCACAGGAACAAAGAGAATCAGAGAAGAAAGACTATCTTAGATCACTTATTTATTTTTATTCTTTTTTATGTATTTTAATAATAAAAAAAATCTATATATTATATGTATATTTTGATGTTATATGTTCTCTCTCCCCCGGTCCCGCGATAAGTAACAGGTAGGAATAGACGACCCGTTATTTTTAGGACGCAAGATCTCCAACAGAATAGCATTAGAAACTAACACCTAACCCGATAGACCCAATGACCCACCCCACATAACCCTCCACGGCCTTAGAATAGCCGACAGGATTAACATAACATCACTAACAAGCCACCATAGGGCGGAGACAAGTAGGTAGGGAAGGTGGCAAGGTCGGCCCACTCTGGGCTGGGAAAGTGTGGAGTGCCTCCCTCGTGACTCATTGGAGCAGAGGGCAATAGAAACAGAACC
Organism: Elysia crispata; assembly: GCA_033675545.1. Classification (NCBI taxonomy): domain Eukaryota; kingdom Metazoa; phylum Mollusca; class Gastropoda; family Plakobranchidae; genus Elysia; species Elysia crispata. The sequence continues at coordinate 23,821 of JAWDGP010003383.1, read as the reverse complement.
AGAGTAGCGCACTAACAACTTACTACCGTGGAGGAGTCAAATCTTGAAGAAGAGGAGACAAACTCCACAACCTAACCCACTAGACAGGATCCCCATCCTAACCATGAAAGAAAGTTTTTTTTTTTTTTTTGCTAACAAAGAGTGAACGGAAAATAATCACCCACTAAACAACTAACCAACCGGGTCACCAAATAGCAAAAAATAAAAGGCACACGGGTAAAATATCAATTACAGGAGAGAGACAGAGAGAGACAGAGGGAGTAATAAGGTAACGTGGACACATCTTTTAGAGTACTTATAAAAAATGGTGTCAAAAATGACGTGAGGGAGGCAAAGAAGAGAGGGATAGAGAGAGGGAGAGAGAGATAGAGACAGAGAGTTACAGAGGGGATTAAGAGAATGAGAGAGAAAAAGAGGGAGCCAGAAGGAGAGATAGTGTGGAGGAGGAAGAATCAGGAAGACAAGAAAGAAATAGTGACACACCGTTACGAGAGACAGAGGGAGTAATAAAGTAACATGAACACATCTTTTAGAATACAAAAAAAAAATGATTTCGAAAAAGGCCGATCTAGATTGCTACACGTATTTAAAGTTACTCTCTAGCTATGAGTCGCTATTTCTTTCCTGTCTTTCTGGTTCTCTCTGTCTTTCTCTTTCTCTCTCTGTCTCTCTCTCACCCACTCCTTCTCTCTCTCTCTCTCTCTCTCTCTCTCTCTCTCTCTCTCTCTCTCTCTCTCTCTCTCTTTTCCTGTTTATCCCCCTCTGTCTTCCTCCTGACTCTTTCCTATATTTTCTTTGCCTCTTTTATTCTCATTTTTGATACATTTTCCATCCCTATGTCTATGTCAATTCCAGCATACTTCTGATTCTTTCTCTCTAACTGTTTCGCTATTTCTTTATTCTCTCACTCATTCTTAGTCGTACACTCTATCTCTGTCTTTTGCTTTTTTTTTTTTTTTTGCAATTTTTCCCCCACTTAAGATAAATATTTTTTTTCTCTTTTGTCTTTGTCCATGTCAAAACATTATCTTTCTCTGTAAATGTATGTCTTAACACGCAAGAGGTAGTCAAGGTCAGACAAAAAAAAACAACAAAAAGACCCATGGCGTGTTGACAAACTGAACAAGCTCACTCCTAGATACAAAGGGCAACTATTTCAAGTTAATCAGTTATAACATAGAGTTACATATCTTAGAATCTATACAACATGGAATCACGGTTGTGCGTGGTTGATCTGAACAAATTAAAATATACATCTCACTACGTATCATGACACAGAATGGTGGTCAGTTGAAGCAATGAGAGTCCACACATCAACATCTTTATTAACGGGAACAAACTCAAGCAAAGGGATCAATTTAAATTTGAACAACTTCATAAAAAGATTTAATACAATTTACGACACAAGTATAAGAGAAAAATGCATTTCACATGTTTTTTCTTTCAACAGTTTTTATACCCGAGTTCTCAGAAACTTTCCATTTCAACAGTTACTTCCCTGTAAACATGACGCTGCATTAGGTTTTAACAGAGAGAGAGTGAGAGAAAGAGAGAGGGAGGGTGGAGAGAAAGAGAGAGGGAGGGTGGAGAGAGTGAGAGAGGGAGGGTAGAGAGAGTGAGAGAGAGAGAGGAGAAGAAGAAGAAGAAGAAGTAGAAAGGAGAAATTGAATAGCGCCACTCAGTTTGAGACAAATAGGGAGTAAAATACTGACATAGATAGGCACATAAAGATATCAAAACACGAAATTGAGAGCAGAGAAACAGAGAAGTTAGAGACAGAGAATGAATGACATAGTGAGTGGAAGAGGAAGAACCGCATGAAAAAGAAAGAAATAGCTACATACATTTAGAGAAGAAACAGTGAGTAATATTCTGACATACACAGAGATATAAAGGTATAAAATAGATCATAATTCATAGGACCAAGCCAAACAAAAAGAGAGAGAGGGAGAAAAAGAAATTGATACTAGACAGACATAGGACACAGAGAGATAGAGACAGACAGATGGACAGAGAGAGAGAGAGAGAGAGAGAGAGAGAGAGAGAGAGAGAGAGAGAGAGAGAGATAAAGAGGGACAGACAGAGACATAGAGTCAAAGAGGACGAACTTGAAAGAAAACAAAGAAATAGCTACACACAGTTAGAGAGAAAGAATGAGTAATATACTCACTTACAGGCAGACATAAAAGGAATAAAAATGTATAGAAAAGGAGAGATGAGACACAAAAATTATATAAGAGTGAAAGAGGGAGGGGGAGGGATGGCAAGAGACAGACAGTGAAAGAGGAAGAACCGGAAAAAGAAGAAAGAAATAGCAACACAACAGTGAAAAACTGCTTGGACAGTTGCGTGAGACGCTTGCAGTATGTAAAAATCAACTGATCAAAGCTGCTCTTATGGCATGTAACAATTAAACCGCCATAACAATACCTCTGGGACAATGATGAAGTCCACAGACAGGAATCCAACACAATCGCCAGAGAGACTAAGTCAAAAGTCGCTTTTTCCTGATTGCTGAAGATAAGTGAGATTGGGGCAGATGCTACTTTTGTTCTGACTTTGGTTTAACAAAGGCTTAAAGTACAGCTTAAATGCGACAGATTTCTTCTCAGTACATGTAGTAATAAAGCCCAGAGCACACACTAGATGTGGTTCCAGGTTGGTTTTTTGTATGTCAATACAATTCATAGTCAACATTTAGTAATATCTCCAAAAGTTCACTCCAAGATTAAGTGAAAGCAGATTTTAATTTAGCGTTTAGTACGTTCAAAATTATATAAAAAACGAAACAACAACAACAACAACAACAACAACAACAACAACAACAACAATAATAATAATAATAATAATAATAATAATAATAATAATAATAATAATAATAATAATAATAATAATAATAATAATAATAATAATAATAATAATAATAATAATAATAATAATAATAATAGTAATGAATAGTCACGTGTACCCCAAATGTATGAAATGGGATCTAAAAGGACGATTTCCGTACTTTATCAATAAAAAAATCTCTCTATCCTTCATAACTACACGGAATAACTTGCGGAGCGCGTAATGCATTATGAAGAACGCTGCTATTGCACCCAAACCAACCCGAAATTTATAGCCTATAAACGAGATACTTGGAAATATCTTTGACCACTTGGTTTTTGAGCAAAAAAATAAATAAATAAATAAACCCAATCTTTCAAAAAGATATCCATTTCACAGATATCTACGAATAACCAGCTTTTTTTGTGAATTGGGAAATAAATGGATGAGTTCGATGCCAGTGACAAGATTTCCCTTTCTCTTTCTGTCTTGTTCTGCCGCAACACGCTAAAACCTCATTAGGGGCCCCAGGCTCGAGGAAACAAAAAGGCCTGGCAACATTTACAACAGCTTGAAGATGCATTAGAAGCGTAGCACTGTGATAACCTGGTCATGTGACCAAAGAGAGAAGGAAACGGGGGCTAATAAATGCGGAATACACTCGAGTGAGTCAGAGAAATAATAGGGACGGAAAGGATGAAGTAAAGAAGCTGGTGAATGGACTCTCCCTCTCTATCTATTTCTCTTTCGCTCTATCTCTATCTCTCTCAGTTACTCTTTCTCTCTCTCTTTCTGTCTGTCTGTCTGTCTCTCTATCTCTCACTCTCGATCTCTCTCTCTCTCTCTCTCTCTCTCTCTCTCTCTCTCTCCCTCTCTCTTTCATCTTTGCATCTTTTCTTACATTTTTTAATATACTGTTTATCTTTATGTCCCTTTCTAAATTAACCTATTAATGAGTGCTCCTCTATAACTGTGAGTCGCTATTTTTTTCCATTTCTTTCTGGTTCTTACTCTCTCATTCCCTCTCAATTGGAGGAAGGTTTGGATCACGGCCCTCAAAACATCATTACGAAACGGGTCGTTAAAATTGTTCCAACTGATATGACCAAATCTTAAGTTTTTTTCTGTTTCATTTCTTTGATGAAACACACACAGGAGGCAAAAGCTGTTGAGTTTTGTGAAACTGTCGACTTGTTTCGTTTCAAACAATTTTTTAATCTGGCAGATGAGATGTGAAATATACAGGAGCGCAGCCCACGTAGGCTTCTATCATTGAACAGGAAGGATCTTTGATCCAAGAAAGCAGCTAAGGTCTAAATAAAGAAAATGGAGTCCAGAGCTGTACAAATCAATAACAAGATATCGTGTGGTTAACACTTGTTGAGTTAGATTTAGGTCTCTGGTGGCCTTGACCCTCTTGTATGCAATAATCTGTCACAAAATGGCGATGTTAGCCTCGTCTTTTCTTAACTCAGACAAGACTGTGCCGAGCAGTGCAGGGCTGTAAGATGAGAGCATTAGTGACTCTTCGAGTGGAGTGAGTGTCGAGCTTATAATTGAATTCTTTTTAGGGTTTGGAGTCTCAAGATGGGGAAATCTTTCCCGGCTAATTAATTTTAATATTAGTTTTATTATTAATACGTATATTAGTAGTAGTAGCAGTAATATTTTAAACAGTAGAAGTACTATTATATACATGATACTACATGTATCACCATCATTATTATTATTGTTACTACATGTATATGTAGTTACTCTATAGTGGAATGTGTTTTAGCCCATTTTAAAATATAAGGTGAGACTGAGAGAAACAAAATAATTACTTACTTACTTACTGCCCTTTTTGCCGTGGGCAATTAGGGCAGCAAACAAAATAATTGTTTTGTTGTTTTTGTTTAGTTTTGTTTGTTGTTGTTGTTGTTTTTTTTTTGAAGTATTATATAAATAATAGAGAGAGAGAGAGAGAGAGAGAGAGAGAGAGAGAGAGAGAGAGAGAGAGAGAGAGAGAGAGAGAGAGATATGACGGCGCCCAAATAGGCAAACCCCATCAAGGGGCGTGGAGGGTTTCAGCTGGCATATACTCTCAGGATCGATTTATTCTTTTTTTTTTTATAACAAAATTAGGGTGTATTACAACAATAAAACAAAAAAAAATAAAAGGGGGTGAAGGTTTTCAGCCACGATCCTCCGCCATATAGGCACTCTCGGTATCGCCTACTCATCCAACACCACATTGACGAAGTACCCTAGTCGCCGGTACCTCTGAGGAGGTTGTGGTTCTCACACACCCGTCCGACAAAACTTCCCTCCCAGCATCTATTCTCCAATGTATAACGAGTGTATTATGGGAGGAGCCACACCAGACCCAAGGCATACATGACGACTGGCGCGCGCCGTCATAGCGTGTGGACCTTGACCGTTTTACGGGTCTTAACACCGTTAGGGATTAGAGCCAGTTCTTGGTTCGTTACCTTGCCAAGCTTACAACCTAATAACAATTGGAGGGCTTTATATAGTGACCTATTGGGAAGTCCAATTTAATGCAGTTTACTTAGAGTGCATATTGATGGATTGTACTAATTAATTTAATTAATTAACTTGGTTAGAGCTGTTAAATTTGACAAAATTGGAAAGCCATTTTGTTTACCTCAATTAAAAAAATGGTTTTGTGACATTTACTCATGATTTCTTCATAACAAAAAATTTCACCCTCTTAACGTTGCTGTTACAGACAAGTCACTCAAAGTAACAATGGCCTCCACTGTGTTTACATCAGTGAACTTGTTTACATAATGAACGAACTACTGAGTACTAGTCAGGCTGTCTTCCACCCTAGCCAGAATATTGGCAAAGTGAGAAACACTGCTTCCTTTTATCTTTTCCAACTAAAATATTTCTATGTCTGTAGCTTATGTCTGCAAACGTTTTCACGAGTTGGTTTTAACACAAATATACAAAGAAAGGGTTTTCTCCGTGTTTCAACTTTATGTTGTCATTTTCTAATTCTCTTTCCAACCATTTTGTCTTTTATGAAGCCTTAAAAACACATGTTTCTTAGTCTCAGGAGAAACTGAAAATTCACGTTCTTACTTCTTTACTAATCACATCGCCAGGCCCCTTTGCTCTCTCTCTCTCTCTCTCTCTCTCTCTCTCTCTCTCTCTCTCTCTCTCTCTCTCTCTCTCTCTCTCTCTCTCTCTCTCTCTCTCTCTCTCTCTCTCTCTCTCTCTTTTTATAGTTACTGATGTGTGTTTTGCAACCTCATATTGAAAATTGAAAGAGAAGAGGAAAACAAAACAAAACAACAAAACAAAAAACTAAAGCAGTTCGGAAAAAGGCATGTGTGTAGAGACGACCCTTACACATAATAATAGGTAAACTAGATATCAGGATAACGCCCTACCCCTCTGTCCCACTCCTGAAATCTCCATATCTACTCAACCGACAATCATTCCTCTCCGCATAGTTCCTCAATCGTCTGTTGGTTTTACTTCATCCCTCGATCTTTTCCAAATTGCTTGTCCTCTCTTTATATCAGAAGAAAATCGCCACATTTTCCTCTCTGTTATACCTCTTTTTTCTTCCATTGTCCATCATAATTCCTATTCCACTTTATGGTTTCGCCCCAACTTTATCTAATATATATATATATATATATATATATATATATTTTTATATAAATCAAAAGCAACAACCACCTCTAGATCCCTGCTGACAAGACAAACAACTATTATAAACTCAATAAAGAACAAAATGAAAACCTCATAACTAAAAATATACAGAAATAATACACGAAATCTAACAAAACCATTCAATCGCAAATCACAGTGAAGCGCAAATGAAATGCAGAGTGACTTGAACTCAATGACAGAATTAATACTATACAGTCAAGAGAGAAGCATATTACCCTCAAAGACAACAAGACAAATTTTAAAAATAAACCAAGCTGCAGACCCATAAACCATTGCAAGCCTGAACTGACAGGAATCAGCGAGCAAATTGTAGAGAAAATTTTTCTCAATATCAAATCAAAGACAAGCATCAACTCGTGGAAAAATACAAAAGATGTAATAGACTAGTTCAACAACATTGACAAAAAGAAAAGCCACACAATGATTTGCTTTGGCATATGTGATTTCTATCCATCCATATCGAACATATGCACAGCAATTTGCCTCAAAATACTCGATGATTACAGATGAACAAGCCCACATAATCAAACACACCATGAAATTTATGTTATACAAGGACGGAAACGCATGGTGTAAAAAAAAACCTTCAAACTTCGATGAAGCCATGGGAATTTTATTTTTTCGAGAGACAGATGAATAGGAAAAAGATAAATTTCATTATGCTTAAGCTAGTATTGACTACACGTAATAATTTTACACATGTATTCATTCTAGCACAATCTGACCTACACGTATTTAGCTTGGGTGCAAGACAAATGTCATAACCAATTTCTACAGATTTATCACATAAATGGATGGATTCACTTCAGATAGCTATCATGTTTGAGGTTGTTTTTTTCTTTATTCATGCCTTATTGTTCATTAGAAATACACTGTATATGACATCTTCATAAAGAGTCTGTCAGATAAAAAAATTTTAATTTGAAAAAAAGAAAAAACTCAGCTCTTTAGTCTAACTATTTCAAAATCAACGGAGCTGAAAATGTAAAAAAAATTGATCTCTCATCAGATCAGAGAACACTTATATTTTCGGACAATTTTCACCCCTAAAAAGTTTAGAAAAGTTATAAGTGTTGTAAATTCGAATGTTTTTCAATGAGATAACAGCAAAATGCATTCATTTTTTGTGGAGGTGGGGCAGAAGATGTATCACAGATGACAAGATTAAATACTTTTAAAATGTTCATAATTACTAAAGCAGCAAGAAAAAAACTCCACAAAAACATGCAGTTTAAAATGAGACAAAAGCCTGGTTATATATATTTCAAATCAACACTTTTTAGGTGCACATTTAATATGCGATAGCGTCATACATAAAATTAATCCATAAATTAACAATACCATAACCCTTTTCTATTCGATTGACAAATTTAAAAGAATACATAAATTCTCAACAACATTTAAGTCAGAACCAGCCAAGAGCTCCATATCAGACAATCATCTTACTTGTCTCCCAAACTGTCAAATCACTTACCCTATTTCACATTTGCATCTCACAATTCCATCTGGGCACAAAACTAGACTGACTGTCCCTTCCCACACAAAACAGATTGCAGATTTAAATATGTCCTCGTCAATACCGTATACAATAGCAAATTTGCGATAGGATGCAATACTTTTAGCAAAGATCTCTTTAAGTGATGTATGCTCAAAGACCGCTCTAACTCTTATCTAGCAGGAAGGTCCATAAAAACTTTACCTTAAAATATTTCGATTTTCTTAAATTTTCTATGACTGGAAAAAAATGAGAGTCCTTTTCAAGAGTAGGTACAAAAGATGATCCAACAGAACTAATCTTTGATCAACTAAGATTGGTTCTCAGTGCAATGTGGATGCAAAGGAATGTTAAATTAAATGCCACAGATTTTGATGGATTTAAAAAGAAAAGAAAAAAACTATTGAAAATGAGAAAGCTGCAGTTTTTTTAATGGCGTAGAATCTCTAAAACATTCCTTTCCTTGATTATTTCAATTCAGGCAACTCTCATCTCATTCAAAAAAAAAATGAAAAGCCATTATTTAGAGTTAAGAGTCAACAATCTAGTTGGATTTTCTGTCACAATTTTGCCCTTACAATTGATAAAAAAAAAATTACATCAATAGTAAAGGTCATAGTTTCCTTCCATATTATTGCTAAATGAACCTTCTTCTATAAGAATCAGGAAACCCTCTGCCTTTTGCCAAGTAAATACTCTGCTCAAGTCCAGGGGTAGAGGGTGTCAGGGGAAATTGGAGTGGGAGGATACTTTGGCAGTTGGCCTAGCCTCAGGTGTATTTACTTCAGATGTGTAGCATGAAGACGGAGGCGATGAAGATGAGAGACATGACAAGGACGGGAACAGGTCCACTGTGAAAAGAAGGGAAAAAATCATGGCATGAAATAAGGGCATAGTCCATACATATGTTGACATTTTAAATGAAAAGCAATCAAACTTAAGAACTTATCACAATTTTTTTGTTGCTTTATTTCCACAAAGGAGCTGGTCTTACCAAAGGAATGTCCTTAACTTCTCAATGCAAAAGCAATTATTAGACAAGGGATACTCAATTATAAATGTACTCTCCGGTGATAATGACGAATTAAACAGATTCATCAGTAATAAGTCTCATAACAGTGGAACAGATCAAAACACCACGTTGTCTAATGAATAATAATAAGGGGTGTGAACACCCAAACTCTATTAAATATCTCATCCATTTTTCTTGCATAGATTGTAAAAGCTGTTATCGTTTACTTTTATGTTGATGTATCATTTAAAAGGATTGTACTAAATTGAGGCTCGCTAGAGGGATGCATAAAAAAAAAATAGAGAAGGAAGTAGGATTATCATAATTTTCCTCTATATCCCTTTTACCAATCATGAGCTCAGTGCTATCAAGTATGCATCTTATCGTATGTCCATTTTTCAGGCCCACTCAAATTTTATCCCAGTTTTAGAAGGGGATAAAATTAAATGCTGTGGTTTGCCTTGAAAACTATCAAGATTAATGCCCCTGTTTGTCACAGATACAGATAAAGGAGGATTCGCCGGTTTAACTTAGTCACAGTGAGCCTGCAAACATTCAAATTGACTTTACTCTAAATTACAAAACTGGAGATACAGCAAGATAGCACTGGGCTCGCACAATGGTGATCTAATGGTGACTAAATCAAATGCTTCGAATTTTGCAACAAATAAGGGTACAAAAGAGAAGGGTTACTGCATAATTTTATCAGTTCTTGAACCTCTTTCAGGTAAAAATTTCAATGCAAGTTCAATTTCAAATTCTGTTGAGCCCCATAAAGATTTCCTGTATGAAATTTAACCTCATTCCTGCATAGAAACCTGAACCTTTACAAAGGCTGTCAAGTGAATTGCTTGCTTGGCTCTATGATGTAAAAAAAAGAGAAACACAGAATATATCTGATTTATAAAATGCCTTCCTTGTTTTCCTAGGAATCTTACTTGGAAATGCACAAGAGAAGGGAGGCATGGCTTTATTAAAGGTTGTACCATAACTTGTGCCTGACACTGACCTCAGCTATTTGCTTTTTGAGCTGTTCATTCTCATTTAGATTCCTCTGGTGTCTCTCCTCTTCCTCCCGACTGACCAGGGAAGCAGTCAGACTCTTTACCATCTGACCATCCCTCTTTGAATGTTGCAGGATTTCTTTAATCTAGTCAAAAGGAAGGAATTTTTTTGTTTAAATGTTAGAGAAACTTGTTGCAGATATAAAACATGTCAAAAAGAAAAAGGGCAGAGTCCCGAAAAGTCATAGAAAGACACAGGTAAGACAGACACATATCGAGGGTATCTATATACATTGAGACTTGGAATAAATACCTGGGTATAACCTGGAAGATGGGAATCTAGATTTGCTATTGTTTTAGGAGTTATTACTTTTTTCCTTTAGACAATAAGAATTTTACAAAGAACTGAAATAAGCCTGAGAAGCATATCATTGTCTTTTCATTTTATAATACTACGGTTTGCCACTTCTGAAGATCCTCTTTGCAACTGACAATGATTATCAGGCATACCATCCTTGTCATTTGTCCATTCCGTTTTAAATGTTCATGGATTTTGCTGGTCATCTTTAATGAAGAATAAATTTTCAGATCAAATTTGCAAGGCCAACTAGTAAAACACCTTTAGAAAGCTTCTTTTGTAAGGTATGTGATGACTAAATAATATCTTTGTCACTTATTTCAGTTGCAAAATAGTTCCTATCAAAGAAAACACATATATCGGTTTATAATTCTATGGAAGGTAATAAATTTGTTTGGCATTTCATAGTTAAAAAGCCATTTGCTTTAAAAATACTGGATTTTTCCTTAACACAATTTAAAAGTTAACACCCACATGAAGCGTCAATTATATTTGCTGAAACATTGCAAATATTTGCTACAGAGAAAACACTCTCAAAGAACCTTGGTGTTGACTAAAATTTTTACACCTATTACAGACCTAAATCAGTATAAAAAGATGCAAAAACCAGAAAGCCCATACCTTTTATAGTTTTCTTTATGATTATCTACAATTGTGCTATAATTCAATGTTCCCTCAAACTTTTTGATGGCATGTTTAAAAAAAAAAATTTTTAGTAAAAAAAAACATCTTGCATGTATTTTTGTTATTTTTTGCGTTTGTTGTCAGATCCGGGCAGCAATAAGAAAGATGAGATTAGGCAAATCAACAGGCCCTAGCAGTAAATCAGGGGAACTTTTAGGGCACCTGAAGACTATAGAATTGATTCGATCACAGCATTACTCAACAAAATCTATGACTCAGGTCAGATTCCACCAAACATTCCCAAATCCATATTTATGGCACTGCCAAAAGAAACTAGGGGCAGCAGAGTGTGAATTGCACATAATGAATAGTTTTATGAGTCATATCACCACCATACTTCTAAGAATGATCATGATGTGAGTCGGAAACAAAACCAAACCAGGAATAGCAGAGGAACAGTGAGGAGGGAAAAGGTACAAGTCCAATCCTTAATCTTGAACTATGATTGAACCAGCCCTAGAAGAACAAAAAGAGGTATATCTGTGCTTTATTGACTACGCAGAGGCATTTGACAAAATACGACACGGTGAGATAATCACACAAACGCATTTGAAGATAGATGGAAAAGATCTAAGAGCAATTTAAAACGTACTGGGAACAGACAGCAGCAATGCAAGTTGATGGAGAAATCAGCTCATTTAAAAAAAAACAAAGCGTTGTGTCACACAAAGATGTGCGCTTTCCCCAGACCTTTTCTCTCCTTACTGTGAAATTATTATCTAAAACCTAGAAAAATGTCCAGGAATTGAAGTAGGAGGGTACAACGTGCACAACATGAGATACGCTGCTGAAACTGTATTAATTAGACATCTTGGAAGAAGAAAGCAGAAAGAAAGGGTTTGAAACAAAAAGCAAAAAAAAAGAAGTAATGATGGTCAGTCACAGCAATGTGCATCGACACATCAACATCTTTATTAAAGGGAATAAACTCAAGCATGGGATCAATTCAAATACTTGGGTACTTCAATGTCAAGTGATTCAATGTATATTGGCTATCTGGTCTGAATTTGATGCTTACTTATGATTTAAGTAGAAGAAAACTAGAAAAAAAGACTGAGCATTTGTCCCCACCATTAATGGAATATTGTAGATGCTAATGCCATAAAATCTGGAGCCATTGACCTGTTTAAGCCTCACGCTCTGGGTCTCATAGGCCAGAAAAATGTAAAGATGAGCAGGACAACCTTGTAGCCAAACACAACACTTGGACCCAGTGAACCAATCACAGATGAAAGTTGATGACAGAGTCTGGGATTATGAAAACTGATAATGTTGATAGAGTCTATTAGAAGGTATTGTGATCAGTACAGCACAGATCATTTGAGTTTGAAACCGCAATAGATTAGGGAGTTTTTTTCTAAACTAATAAGTCTAAGATCATGCAAGGAAGTCTAAAAAATTTAAATATGCAAATATATCAAGACATACCAATAAGGTATAAGATCTCCATACTATACATAGACATATAAATATTTTCAAATTTTCAACCTATCTTATCTCATTGCTTTAATGTTATGTTAACCATGTGTTTTTCCTGAAAATATAATGTGTGTCACATACTAGCACTGAGTATACAAATACCAAACCTCTGCAAAAAAAACAACAAAAGTACAACTGGACTTACCAGTGAATTATTCCACCTGAGTCCATGCAATGTGGTCTCCTTTAGGCCTGAAAGCCTCATTATGCATATTCCCAGCAGTTTTGTAGAATTCATAGCGCGATAAATGGCATCCGTTATCTCTTCAAAGTCTTCAGGCATCGTCCCTCTTTCCTCCAATCTGGTTTAGTTGAATTTCATTCCTCTTTCTCCAGTCTGGTTTAATTGAAAAAAACAAATAGGTGTCATTATTGTAATTTTATGTTTTCTTTCAAGTCTAGCAAACTAAAAATTACACTGTGGAACAAAAAATTAAATTTTGTTCTCTGCATTGGACTTGAGACCTGTTTTATGGTAATTTGGGGTCACTGATTCCAAATATGGCATCAGTTTTTTTTTCTATCAGGTCAAGTTTTTTTTGCAATGGGCTGAAATATTTTTTGTCATATATTGACTTTCTATATATGTAATAACAATTAAAATCAGAACAAGAACAATTAAAAGTTCACCAAAAATATATGCATAGCTTTTATACAATATTAGAATAGATGAAAAGAAAGATACGTGTAATTTAAAGTCATAATTTAAATAATAAATTATTATTCAACTTGAAGAATTTTGGTGAAAAAGTTATATTCTGAGTGACTTTACTCTGGACCAAACTTTCGTTTGATCGATCTTCTGGAATGGGCTTTTCCAAAGCATTTTCATTGAATACTCCAACAATAGTCTGCCATCATGTGGATATCCCATCGTTTTTGGTATCTCTCTTCCATAACTTTAATATCTTGATGAAAACGCTCGGCCTGCTCATCGCTGACTGCTCCTAAATTGTCAGGAAATTGCTCTAAATGACTGTTAAGAAAGTGCACCTTTATACTCATGTTGCAGCCGAGTTTGTGATAGTTCTCCAACATTGTTTCAACTATGTTTCTATAGTCATCAGATTTAGTGTTACCTAAAAAGTTCTCAACTACAGAAACGAAGGACAACCATGCTTGTCTTTCAGTTTTATTCATTGAATTGAGGAAAGCGTTGTCCTTCATAAGTTGTCTAATCTGTGGACAATCAAACACACCTGCTTTTATTTTCTCATAAGAAAGCGCTGGGAATGACTCACACAAGTACTTAAAGCAATAGCCATCAGTATCGAGAGCTTTTACAAAATGCTTCATAAGGCCCAGTTTTATGTGCAGAGGCGGGAATATAATCTTTCTGCTGTCGACAAGAGGTTCATTGATGATGATGTTCTCACCAACTGTCAGGTGTTTTCTTACAGGCCAGTCTTTTTCCAATTTTGTTTCCAGTGTCTCTCTTTGGCTCTGCTGTCCCACAGACAGATGAACAAGGATATTTTATATAGCCACCTTGTTGACCTAGCACGAAATTGACCATTTTAAGGTCAACATAGATGATCCATTCATGCTAGCTGTTCTTAAAAAGTTCCAAAACTGCGACTAGGTTTGCTAAACATTTTGAATGGAATGATGATACACAATATACAATGAACACAGTAACACTGGAACAGACAGAGTGAAAAGACTAATCATATTATGGAAACCAGAATATAAAAAAACATGACAATAAAGGTACGCTTTCTTTCCTCAAATGTTACATTTAAATGTATATTATTCTTTTGATCTTTTAATTTATATATACTTAATTCTTAAGCTGAAATATTTAAATTTAACAGTGTATATAATTTTTTTCATTTTGAACCTTAAACATACCATACATTTTATAATTAGACTTTTTCTTTTAAACTTAACGTACAGCTTGTTACTTCCCTTGGAGGTATTTTGTATATAATTACTTCCCCTTAAATTTTGCCGGAGTCATCTGAACAATTTAAAATTCAAGATAACATAAAAACCTGACCTGATATAAAAATATGGATGACATTTTCAGAATCAGCGCTTAAAATCTTTACGGATCAACTTTCAGATCTCATGCAGAAAAAATGTGTGTTCCCCAGTGTTATGTAAAGTTTCTTATGTCAGTATATTTTCCTATTTTTAACCAGGAACTGTGACTCTGTTCCTAGAGTTTTAAACTTTGAGCTCTGGTTACAAGTACCTTATAAAATATCTAATACAACACAATCATGGTTGCTTGTGTTAGAATCACTCCATAGCAGAGTTGTTGTTTAGGTGAGCATCATTATGGGCTATTTAATTGTATTTCCTTTAATGACTTAAAACCTTTTTAATTTGAGCATTGTAAGAAATCATCATTGTGAGATTTGAGTGTAAATGTCATATATAACAACATCATATAGTTATACGATTTCGAAAAATCCCTAAAACATTCTTATGTTGAAATTCAAAATTTTAGAGTTTCATTTGTGTGTAAAATATATCTTTCTTTTTTTAAAGATATCTTCTGTCATCAGATCCATGCTTTATTTCTCCTTTTGTGTGCTAATTACTTTAGGTTATAATATTGAATTACATACTTTCAAGATAAAGCTTCTAAAGGTGTTGAGCATTGACAAATAAAATGGTTATGCTGAGCCTGTAAATAAAGTAATCTATAATGTTTTAATACTGTCTATGTACAGCACAATATGGATTGTATAGCCTTTACACTATGGTTTGAAAAGTTCTTTCAATTTATAGAAAATTTAAGGTATTGGCTAGCTGAATTATGGCAGATATTTTATGGGAAGATAATGCAAAAATAAGATTTCTATAAAGAAAAATAATTGAGCTTCAATCCTGGCGAAAGACTTCTTTGGTGACACTATCGGAGAGATTTGATGTAATTCATGTAACTTTCATGATCATGATAAAGAAAAGGACGAAGAAGACATTGATGAGTTTGATGCTGTCGATGACAGTGCAATACTGATTATCATAAGAGTGGCAAAATAATCTTGAATTCTCTTATATAAAAAAATAAATATACACTTTTTTTAAAAGCGATGCTTTCTCTGCATCGAAAACCTAAGTACCTTTTCATCTTCATACATACTTGGCAGATAAACTGTAGAGGGCAACAGCCATAGCTCAGACACCATCTTAGGCCACGGGGGCCTTGGGGTACCCTGTGATGTGATGAGACTGATGCCAGGCGTACTGAGCATCCTATCCAGGCTCTCAGTGAACTGCTGGGCAGTCTGAAGAGAAAAGTATGGGTGGAAATAGGAAGGTTTTACATAGAGAGGAGGAGAGGAGGAGGAAGGAAATGTTCTGGTATATACCTGAACTATCATGTTTATAGGATTATCTGAGCGGATTAATAACGACAAGATCTGATGGTCATTTATGAACGGTGTGTTTTATGAGACCAAATCATGTAACAATAATATGAAACAATAGCAAGAAAGAGCCTCTATCTCCCGTTTTACAAATGAGATGGATAAACTCATGCCCCATTGTCTTTCCTAAGCAAAAAAAAAATATTTATCCTCAAGGAGTATAATGATTTCAACACTTTTCAACTTTCAGCCAAGCATGTCAACTTCTATGCTTCTATGCTGTTTGAACAGTTTACTCTTTCACTTAGCATGCCTAAATCTGTTCCTAAAATACTTACAAAACTTGAGGGACTGGAAGTACTTTCAAAACTGAACTCTGAAATAATATAATATATCTAAAGATTATCTAACAGACCTGAAGTAGACACAATGCCTAAAATAAATCTTCCAAAATCCAACCTTCTCCACTCTACATACCGTCCCAACTTCTGTCATGCTTGGCTCGTGGTACAGTATGATAGACTCTGTGTCCCTCAAGGGCCTCCTATAGCTGCTCCACAGTACATATGTGGCGATTGTCCTTCACCTTTTACCAGTTGTCCAGGTACCAACCAATGCTGAACCACACATACTTCTCTCCATAAAGTTTCTCCTCCACGTCTATGAAGATCAAATGAGTAAGGATACAATGATACAGTGACATCCTTGATAGAGTGATGTTTCATTTGGTTAATATAATGACTGATAGATCGATTGAATGGTAAAGCTCTTTTGCAATTGGAAAGCTTTTTGTCTGTTCTGCCCAACCAATTGATCACCTTCAGACAGGGCATGGCATAGAAGGTGAGACCCCAAACTCATCCACTATAGTAGCGCTACTAGGGGGAAATTCCTTTCAGATCTGAAGGAAAATGCTCTACAAAATACCAGATTTAGTGTTCTGAGATAACTTCTGCAGTACATATAATGCGGTAATTGTGAAGGTTATAGTGGGATATAAAATAAAAAAGTTCAAGATAATTGTCAGCCCAGCTCATTCAATTGAGTGAAGTGGAGCTGGACTCCAAGTGTGATTAATACAGCATGGTCTTTTAGCCTTCACACACCATCTTCACAATTGTCAAAATATTATAGTGATGTCTGTGTCTCAGAAAAGAGCGATAAAAAAAAATTCACATAGAGGTTATAAATGGCCATCTGTATTCTCTGCATAGCATGCTATGATCGTTAACAAGGGGTGCAGACCCAGATACAAACCGAAGTACAAAAAAAAGATTACAAGTTTCTGTGATTTACCGCTTTATGATAACACAAAATGAAACATATTTCCAATATGTTTCTTCATGTGTTTCCTTAGCAGTGTCTTGCCAATTCTAGTAAGATGGTTATACTGAAAAGAGAAGTAAATTATTCTATAATGATTTAATTCTGTCTGTACAGCACATCACAGCTTGTATAGCCTTTACACCTTGGCTTGAAAAATTATAGCAATTTGTAGAAAATTTAAGGTATCGCCTACCTTAAGTATGGTAAATATTTTTTGGGCAGATAATGCTAAAGTAAGGTTTCTGTCAAGAAAAATAATTGAGTTTCAGTCCTAGAGAAAGATATTTTTTTTGGTGATACTAAAGGAATAAGAAGACATTGATGATGTTGATGTCAGAGATGGCAGTGCAATACTGATAATTATAAGAGTGGTGACATGATCTTGAATTCTCTTAAGTAAAAAAAAAAAATAAAGATGTATTTTTTCCTACAAGCCAAACATTCTCTGTAGTGGAAACCTAAGCACTTTTTCCTCTTCATACATACTTGGCAGCTGCAATGGGGAAGGCAAAGGCCATAGTCCAAACAACATTATAGACCACATGGGCCTTGCAGTAGCCTGTGATGTGATGAGACTGGTGACAGGTGTGTGGAGCATTCTATCCAGGCCCTCAGTGAACTGCTGGGCAGTCTGAAGGAAAAAAGTATGGGTGGAATCGGGAGGGTTTACATACAGAGGAAGAGAGGAAGAAATAGAAAATGTTCTGGTATATAGCTGAATCGTTTTTTTGTTAGGACTATCTGAGAGAACTAATATCTCACAGCTCTGACAGTAATTTATGAATAGCTTGTTTATGAAAAACAACATGCTAGAGTACTATGACAAAATAACAGGACAGAGCCTCTCTATCTCCCATTTTTCAAATGAGGTGGATAAACTCATTCTCCATTGTCTTTCCTAAGCAAAAAAAATATTTATCCTAATATAGTATAATGGTTTCAATACTTTTCAACTTTCAGCCCAGCATACCAACCTATGTGCTTCTATGATATTGAACAGTCTCCTCTATAACACAGAATACCTTAATCTGTTACTTAAATTCTTGAACTTCAAGCAGGTAAAAATTTCAATGCAAATTCAATTTCAGATTCTGTTCAGCCCCATAAAGATTAAGACAGGATTGCTTGTATAAAATTTAACCTCAACCCATGCATAGAAACCTGAACCCTTAGAAAGGCTGTCAAGTGAATTGCTTCCTAAGCTCTATAATGTAAAAAAATTGAAACACAGAATATCTCTGATTTGTAAAATGCCTTCCTTGTTTTCCTGAAACATCTTACTTGGGATTGTGCAAGTGAATAGAAGTATGGCTTTATTAAAATTGTATCATAACCAGTGCCTGACATTGACCTCAGCTATTTGCTTTTTGAGCAGTTCATTCTCATTTAGATTCTTCTGGTGTCTCTCCTCTTCTTCCCGACTGACCAGGGAATCAGTCAGACTCTTTACCATATGGCCATCCCTATGTGGATTTTGCAGGATTTTTTGAGTCTAGTCAGAAGGAAGAAATCTTTTTGTGCCAATTTTAGAGAAACTTATTGCAGATATAGCAGCATTTCAAAAAGAAAGAGGGCAGAATTCCCAAGTCATAGAAAGACATAGGTTTCCAGTAAGAGAAAACTAGAAAAACAGACCGAGCATTTGTCCCCTCCGTTGTTGGAACATTGTAGATGCTCATGCCAACAAATCTGGAGTCATTGACCTGTTTAAGCCTCACACTCTGGGTCTCATAGGCCAGGAAAATGCAAAGATGAGCAGGACATCCTTGTAGCCAAACACAACGCTTGGACCCAGTGAACCAATCACAGATGAAAGTTGATGACAGAGTGTGGGATTATGAAAACAGATAATTTTGATAGAGTCTGTCCATTACAAGGTATTGTGATCAGCACAGCACCGATCATTGAGTTTGAATCTGCAGTAAACTAGGGCGTTTTTCTGAACTGATAAGTAAAACCAGTACAGATTGTACCAGTACGGTCAATGATCTATTCAAATGCAAAGTCAAAGATCATGCAAGGTCTAAAAATCTGAAATATGCAAATATATCAAGACATACCAATAAGGTATAAGATGTATATAATATGCAAAGACATATAAATATTTTCAAATTTTCAACCCATCTTATCTCATTGCTTTACTATTATGTTGAACATGTGTTTTTCCTGAAAATTTAATTAGTCTTTGTCACATGCTAGCATACAAATTAAAAAACAGACCTCTGCAAAAAAAAAACAAGCAAAAAAACAGTACAGCTGGACTTACTGGTGAATTATTCCACCTGAGTCCATGCGATGTGGTCTCCTTTAGCTCTGAAAGCCTCATTATGCATATTCCCAGCAGTTTTGTAGATTTTCATAGCGCAATAAATGGCATCGTTTATTTCTTCAAAGTCTTCAAGCTTCATCTCTCTTTCCTTCAATCTGGTTTAGTTGAAAAAACAAATAGGTGTCATTATTGTATTTTCATGTTTTCTTTAAAGTCTAGCAAACAGTAAAAATTATGTAAAGTTTCTCTCATCAGTATATTTTCCTATTTGTAGCCAGGAACTGTGACACTGTTCCTTGAGTTATAATCCATGAGCTCTGGTCAAAAGTACCTTATGAAATGTCTAATACAACATAATAATGATTGTTTGTGTTAGAATCACTCCATAGAAGATCTGTTGTTTAGATGACTATCATTATGGACTATTTCAATTTTATTTCCTTTAATGCTTAAAACCTTTTTAATTTGAGCATTGCAAGAAAACATCTTTGTGAGTTTAAGTGTAAATGTCATAAATATCAACATCACTTAGTTATACGATTTCAAAACATCCCTACAAAAATTTTTATGATTTTAATTTTTTAGAGTTTCATTTGTGTGTAAAATATATCTTTTTTTTAAGACATCTTCTATCCTCAGATCCATGCTTCATTTCTCTTTTTGTGTGCAAATTACTTTAGGTTATAGTTTGGAATTACAATCTTTCACGATAAAGCTTCTAAAGTGTGTTCAGCATTGACAAATAAAATGGTTATACTGAACCAATAAGTAAAGTGTTCTATAATGTTTTAATTCTGTCTATGCATTACACATCACGGCTTGTATAGCCTTTACACCTTGGTTTAAAAAGTTATTGCAACTTGTAGCAAATTTTAGGTATTGGCTAACTGAGATTCAGCAAATATTTTGAGGGCAGATAATGATAAAGTAAGGTTTCTATAAAGAAAAATAATTGAACTTCAATCCTAGAGAACGACTTTTTATTATGACACTGTTGGAGAGATTAAATGTAATTCATGTAAATTTCATGATCATGCTAAAGAAAAGGAAGAGGAAGAAGAAATTAATCAGGTTGATGCTTTCAATGACAGTGCAATACTGATTATCATAAGAGTGGCGAAATAATCCTGAATTCCCTTATATAAAAAATAAATATAGATCAATTTTTTTTACAAGCAAACACTTTCTCTGCATTGAAAACCTAAGTACCTTTTCCTCTTCATACATACTTGGCAGATAAACTGTAGAAGGCAACGGCCATAGCCCAGACAGCATCTTGGGCCAGGGGGCCTTGGGGTACCCTGTGATGTGATGAGACTGGTGTCAGGCGTGTTGAGCATCCTATCCAGGCGCTCAGTGAATTGCTGGGCAGTCTGAATGAGAAAAGTATGGGTGGAAATAGGGAGGGTTTACAAAGAGAGGAGGAGGAAGGAAATATTCTGTTATATAGCCAACAGATCTGACGGTGATTTAAAAACAGTGTTTTATGAGACAAAACCATGAAACAATAATACGAAACAATAGCAGGAAAGAGCCTCTATCTCCTGTTTTTTAAATGAGATGAATAAACTCATGCCCCATTGTCACATACAGGTTATAAATGGCCATCTGTATTATCTGCACAGCACACTAAGATCGTTAACAAGGGGTGCAGACCCAGATACAAACCAAAGTATAAAAAAGATTACAAGTTTTTGTGATTTAGTGCTTTATGATCACACAAAATAAAACAGGTTTCCAATATATGTTTCTTCATGTGTTTCCTTAGCAGTGGCTTGCCAATACTAGTAAGATGGTTATACTGAAGAGATAAGTAAAGTATTCTATGTTTTAATTCTGTCTGTACAGCACATCACGGCTTGTATAGCCTTTACACCTTGGCTTGAAAAATTATTGCAATTTGTAGAAAATTTAAGGTATCGCCTACCTGAAGTATGGTAAATATATTTTGGGCAGATAATGCTAAAGTAGGGTCTCTATCAAGAAAAATAATTGAGTGTCAATCCTAGAGAAAGACATTTTTTTAGTGACACTATAGGAGAGATTAAATAGAATTCATGTAAATTCCATGATCATGATAAAGAAAAGGTAAAAGAAGAAGACATTGGTGATGTTGATGTCAGAGATGACAGTGCTATACTCATAATCTTAGAGTGGCGACACAATCTTGAATTCTCTTATGTAAAAAAAAACAAAACAAGATGTATGTTTTTCCTACAAGCCAAACATTCTCTGTAGTGGAAACCTAAGCACTTTTTTCCTCTTCACACATACTTGGCAGCTGCAAAGACCATAATCCAAACAACATTATAGACCACAGGGGCCTTGCAGTAGCCTGTGATGTGATGAGACTGGTGACAGGTGTGTGGAGCATCCTATCCAGGCGCTCAGTGAACTGCTGGGCAGTCTGAAGGAAAAAAGTATGGGTGGAATAGGGAGGATTTATATACAGAGGAAGAGAGGAGGAGATAAAAAATGTTCTGGTATGTACCTGAATCATCTTTTTGTTTGGATTATCTGAGAGGATTAATGACTCACAGCTATGAGAGTAATTTATGAATAGCTTGTTTATCATGAGACAAAACCATGCAAGATTAATATGAAATAATAACAGGACAGAGCCTCTCTATCTCTCATTTTTCAAAAGGAGAACAAATATTTATCCTTATGTAGTATAATGGTTTCAATACTTTTCAACTTTCAGCCTAGCATACCAACCTATGTAGTTCTATGCTGTTTGAACAGTCTCCTCTGTCATTAAGAATACCTAAATCTGTTACTAAAATTCTTGAACCTCTATCAGGTAAACATTTCAATGCAAATTCAAAATGCAAATTCAATTTCAGATTCTGTTGAGCCCCATAAGGGTTAGGACAGGATTACAAAGGATGTAAAGTGAATTACTTGTTAGCTTTATGATGTAAAAAAGTGAAACACAGAATATCTCTGATTTGTGAAATGTCTTCCTTGTTGTCCTGGGAATCTTTCTTGGGAGTGCACAAGAGAAGAGAAGTACGGTTTTATTAAAGATTGTACCATAACTTGTGCCTGACACTGACCTAAGCTCTTTGCTTTTTGAGCTGTTCATCCTCATTTAGATTCCTCTGGTGTCTCTCCTCTTCCTCCCGACTGACCAGGGAAGCAGTCAGACTCTTTACCATCTGGCCATCCCTCTTTGGATATTGCAGGATTTCCTAATGTAGTCAGAAGGAAGGAATTTTTTTGTGCAAATGTTAGATATACCTGTTACAGATATAGCAGCATTTCAAAAAAAAAAAAAAAAAAAAAAAGAGGGCAGATTCCCCAAAAGTCATAGAAAGACATAGGTTTCAGGCAAGACAGACACACATCTTGGGTATCTATATACATTGAGATTTGGATTCAAAATATCTGGGTATAACCTGGAAGATGGGAAACTGTACATTTGCTATTGATCTACAGTTTTAGGAGTTATTACTCTTTTCCTTTAGACAATACAAATTTTGCAAAGCACTGAAATAAGCCTGAGAAGCATATCTTTGTGTTTTCATTTTATACTGAGATGATTTGCCCCTTCTGAGGATTTTCTTTGCAACTAACAATGATTATCAGGCATACCATCCTTGTCATTTATCCATTCCGTTTTGGATGTTCATGGATTTTGCTGGTCATTGGTGACAAAGAATAAATTTTCCAGATCAAATTTGCAAGGGCACCTAGTAAAACACCTTTAGAAAGCTTCTTTTGTAAGGGGTGTGATGACTAAATAATATCTTTGTCACTTACTTCAGTTCCTACCAAAGAAAACATACATATAACTTTTTACCTATAATATATATAAATATATATCAATTTAAAATTCTATGGAAGGTAATAACCTTGTTTGGCATCATATAGGTAAAAAGTAAAAATACTGGATTTTTCTGAAACACAGATTATAGGTGAACACCCACATGGAGTACCGACCATATTTACTGAAACATTGCAAATATTTGCTACGATGCAAACACCTTCAAAGGAAAAATGTGGACCAAAATTTTTACACATATTAAAGACCTAAATCAGAATAGTAAGATGTAAGAACCAAAAAGTCCATAACTTTTATAGTTTTTTTTTATGATTATCTACAATTATGCTATAATTTGATGTTGACCAAAAATTTTTGATGCCATGTTTTACAAAAAAAAAAAAAAAAAAAAGTTTTTTTCAAGCCAAATTGTTTGATAAAAAACATCTTGTGCCCATATTCTTTGCTATTTTTTGCATTTGTTATGAGATGCGGGCAGCAATAAGAAATATGAAATTAGGCAAATCAACAGGCCCAGGCAGTATGTGAGTGGAACTTTTCGAGGCACATGAAGACTAAGGAATTGATA
>JAWDGP010003382.1:220000-229256 GCA_033675545.1 Elysia crispata | reverse complement strand
TGCTTTCTCCGATAAAATAGTCTGTTAAGTTTTGCAAAAAATTAGAGTCTTCAATTTTCAATACCACTATCTTAAAGTGCATCATCTGCTAATTTTTTTTTTTTATTAATTTAGGTAAATTTAAGTATAAATATGATATCTAAATGTTTTTAGCTTTTTAATGTTTAATTTTCTTAACACTTTTTTTTCTTATTCATTAATTATTATTTTTTTTCTTTGGTATTGTCATGTTGCTGTGGCAGATTTGAGCCATTTTGGACTAGAAATTACGCTAAAATGCTTTCACCACAACTTGTCCCTAATTTAGAGTGATTGAAAGTGGTTTAACTATCTTTTGTGGGAAACTGCGATAGGTAATGTGCTGTTTCAAAAAAAAAACAACCGACTAAGAAGTAAAACAATTTGTACCTGCAGGTCTTGCGACCGCCACCGGTCTCGGTTTATTTTTTGGGAGCCTGAAATCTTTCATTGTTGGGGTTCAGCTGGTTGGCATGGTTGTCCAGGTCTGCTTTGGTCCCCGTTCCCTGTTAAGTGATATGCAAAGGGGCACAATATGAATTAAATTTGGCACACATAAAACGCACAATATGAACTAAATTTGGCACACATAAAATGCACAAATGAATTAAATTTGGTACACATAAAACACACAATATGAATTAGATGTGGCACACATAAAATGCACAATATTAAATAAATTTGGCACACATGAAATGAGCGATATGAATTAGATGTGGCACACATAAAAAATACTATTCACTTTTTTTTCACAGAAATACTTTTTCAAGTCAAACATTTTATACGTTTATAAAAAGTTTTATTGTAAGATACTTGTAATACGTTAAAAATAAAAAACTACAGAAAAATCCCATTTTAATCAATAAATGTATCTGTTTACATGTTACACTACTTTTCTTTTTGTTTTTTTTTTTAATCGAATTCCTGGACTCACAAATAGATTGTGTCAAAGCACGTTTTTTTTTTAATCAATAAATCTATCTGTTTATATGTTACGTTACTTTTCTTTTTTTTTTTTAAATCGAATTCCCATTCCCGGACTCACAAATAGATTGTGTCAAAGCACGTTCTTTGTTGACTTTTAGGAAGATATAGAATAAAGTTGAAGAGATAAATCTTAAGTATGGAAGTCACGGCATTTGTCAAGTGAGAGCTTTAAGGTTAAAACAAAATAATTTTTTTGTTTTCCTGAACGGAACAAGAGTTCGAAACTAAGCAGTAGATAGACCCCTTGTGTCTGGTGGTAGCCCGGGGTAAATGAAACAAAATTTCGGAATTTCAAATGTCTTTGCCAGATTTTATGAAGTGAATACAACAAGGTAAATTGTCGCTATTAAGGATTTGTGTTTTCTTTTTATGTAATCATAATAGCATACTACAACAATCATAGCAAAAAAAAAACTCAACAAACTACAACAATAAGAGCATATTCTTTCGAAGTGATAAATGAGGATATATACATGTAGGTTCCATGCTCTCAAAAGATAAATTGAATTCAACAACACAAAGAATACGGTACGCAATTGGATATCTAGCAATACAATATTCAATGGAAAGTGACCTATGAAAGTTTCGTATTAAATAAAAACTCTTGATACTATTCATATAACTGAAACGTATGGGTCTGAAATTTAGCACTTCATAAAAACATATACAAACTGCAGAGAATATCAAACATTTTATTCCAGTTTTGCATAGGAAAAACGAGAGCAAAAGAAAAAAGATTATAAGAAGAATAAAAAGACGAATTTAACACAAAAAATTTCTTTATCTTTTCAGTAGGAACAGTTTGCTATTTCTATAGAATCCAAACCTATTTACGGATTTTTTTTAAGTCCGTTATCATAATTATAGGTTATAGGTTTAAATAATTGCAAAGTTCTATGATTTCCCGAAAAGCTGTGTACCATTATGCAGTTCTTGCGGGAATCGCAAATATTTTTATATGGGTTTAAAAAGATCTTGAAATAAATTTAGAAAATCACAATGAGTCCATATTCCCTATTCTTTTATGGGTTTAAAAAGATCTTAAAATAAATTTGGAACATCAAAATGAGTCAAGTTTCCCTATTGCTGACCATTATAATCTCCTCGCTCAGGGAAACGCGTCTTGAAGGTAAATACAGAGGACCTGAGGGTAGGTTGAAAGCTCACCAGACCAAAGAAAACACGAAATTTAATAATTAGGACAAGGGAGCTTCTTATCTTTTTTTTTTTTTATAAAACAGTTAAAGATTTTTAGATTTTCTTCATGGGATGGTATAAAATACGAAAGACAAATACAAAATACAGTATTATACTTGCCTGGTAACCCTTTTCATGCCCCTGATATTTCGGGTTGTTCGGGTTGCACTGGTCAGCCTTGTTGTCTTTGGAACTTGGAAGCTTTATCCATCGCGATAATCTGTATAGAGAGGCTGCAAGCAAGCATGCATAATTATTTTTCCTCTCTGTGTTTATAATTATAATAGCCTGATACAAGAACCAAAGTGATAAGGAAAGGTTCTAGGACCATATAATTTCTCAAATATACTCGCCAAGCAGCGACGTATCGTACTTGTTAATTTTCTCGGACTGAACATGAGGAAAGAAACGTCGCTGTTTGTATGACCCACTTGTTGAGGTGGACACAAGCCTCGCGCTCGGCTTCAATACACTCATGCTAAAGTATGGTCTTTTCAATACACTCATGCTAAAGAATGGTTTTTTCAATACACTCATGCTAAAGTATGGTTTTTTCAATACACTCATGCTAAAGTATGGTTTTTTCAATACACTCATGCTAAAGAATGGTTTTTGCTAAATCGTTTGACTTTTTTTTTCTCTCATGGATCTTTATTAACAAAATTAAATTTGTGTCGCATCGATTAAAAAAAAAAGGTTAAAGAAATTTAATCACTTAGCAATATCTGTATTAAAGTGTGAAATTATATTGCGGGATTTCAAGGCATTTCTGTGGATTTTTCGTTTTTGCAATACTCGAAACAGACATCAAATTGTACCCGTCTGCCTATCTTTCTAGTATCTATCTGTCAATCCAGCAGTTTTATTTTAAAGGCTATGTTGCAGGTTTGGAGAACTTATCTATTCGCTTGGAAAGCGTGAGTATGAAAAAAAAAACAGGAAAAAAAAAAAGAAAACAAACAAAACAAAACAAAATTTAATTGTAAATGAAATTCCTGAAACTGTGATAGACACTGCCGAAAGCTGGAAAAATGGTAAAGTATTTTAGGATTATTTTTTTAAAATATCCCATACTCACTTGTTCTATGCACGACACGTATATGATATACTTGTTTGCAGTAAATCTTCGCCAAGGAAACCAGGTTTCCTAAGTCAGGTTTCCTAATTCTATATTTTGACTATCAGAACTGCCTGCAAAATTAATGGTTTATATAACGTAGTGTTGAAGTCGCCCACTCCTTACAGCCAATCAGAAGACAGGGAACCTTTGAAAAGTCAATAAATCAGCTACGCCGCCAATGCACAGCCTTGGCTTTCTTTCCAAGTTCTTAGAAGAGCAGGAAGAGAAGTATAATGGCTTACAAATGAAATTGAAAGTAACTGTTCGTAACCATTGCAAGGATTAACGTTGTTGTTTTTGTTGTTGTTGTTGTTGTTGTTGTTGTTGTTGTAGTAGTAGTAGTAGTAGTAGCAGCAGCAGCAGCAGCAGTAGTAGTAGTAGTAGTAGTAGTAGTAGTAGTAGTAGTAGTAGTAGTAGTAGTAGTAGTAGTAGTAGTGATAGCAGTAGCAGTAGCAGTAGCGGTAGTAAAGTAGTAGTTGTAATAGTAAAAGTAGAAGAAGCAATAGTAGTAGTAGTAGTAGTAGTAGTAGTAGTAGTAGTAGTAGTAGTAGTAGCAGTAGCGGTAGTAAAGTAGTAGTTGTAATAGTAAAAGTAGAAGAAGCAATAATAGTAGTGGTAGTAATAGTAGTAGTAGTAGTAGTAGTAGCAGTAGCAGTAGTAGTAGTAGTAGTAGTAGTAATAGTAGTAGTAGTAGTAGTAGTAGTAGCAGTAGCAGTAGCAGTAGCGGTAGTAAAGTAGTAGTTGTAATAGTAAAAGTAGAAGAAGCAATAGTAGTAGTAGCAGCAGCAGCAGTAGTAGTAGTAGTAGCAGCAGCAGCAGCAGCAGCAGCAGCGGCATTGGATCTTCCCAATCAAGATTGCAAGTCACTGAGGGAGGCTTAGTAAATACCTTCGCCATGAACTTCTTTTTTTTTAGGGAGCGTAGTGGCGCATTGGTATAAGCTCTATTTCTCGTGAGTGGGAAGGCGATGGGTGCCGAAGCATCTATAAATCGATGGTTCTTATCCCATAAATTCAAGCATTTTTCTGTCATTTTCACTTAAAGCTTTATCCTAACCACTGCTGAGCACTACTTAAAACTCTAGCTCTTATAATTCTTACTTATCGTAGTAGTAGTAGTAGTAGTAGTAGTAGTAGTAGTAGTAGTAGTAGTAGTAGTAGTAGTAGTAGTAGTAGTAATAGCTGTAGTAGTAGAAGTAGTAGTTGCATTATAAATCGAAGTATAGTAGTAGTTGTAACAGTAGTAAGCAGTAGCAGTAGGAGTAGTACTAGCAGATGTAAAAGTACTCAAGTAGTAGAAATAGTAGCAGTATAGTGGTAGCGATATTTTTTTAAATGAATATTCATATATTTATCGTGGTAGAAGCGGGGCTTCTAGTGTAAGGGTTAGAATTCGGATACCAACAGTGAAGTCAGCAGACAGAATGTCAACAGATCAACCGCTGATTAAAACTTGACTCTAGAAGTAACCATTTTATTAACATACGAGCCCAAGACGCCTGTTCGCCTAACTAAAGCCGAATCTGGAAAATTTAGACTTAGCTAAGATCTAGACGATCCAGAACCTTGATCTGCTAGAGAAACGGGAAACGGCCCGAAAGGGGCGGGGGGGGGGGGGGCGGAATTGTAGGAATGAAGGACAAAGATTTTCACTTCCAGTTTCATTCTCGACACCCGGCACTCTTATGTGTTTTGTTTTTTCTTCCACCCCCCTTTTTCCTGACGTTGATTTTCTTCGTTTATAATGACATATATTTATTGATTACTGTAAACTGAAAAAAAAAAAGGTCCAAATGAAAAGTGTATAGTTCAAGTTGAACAAAAGATTCATTATGGAGCGAAAACTCTTTGATGCGCCTCAACCTACCGTCAACATCATCATCTTACTACGTTGTACCTTCATCATCACCACCACCATTATCCTCATCACCATCATTTTTGTCCTCCTTTTCACCAAAAGGCATCAGCATAATCTTTATTTGAAAAATATGATTACCAACATTTTTATCGTGATCATCATCATATCATGCTCTTTACCAACGCTTTTGATATTTTTTTTTTTTCATAATTTTGATCGTCATTTTCAATTCACGTTTTCCTTTGAGAAGGAGCCCTTTGAGGAGTGCCATTGGCTGTAACACTAACAGTGTAAGTATGCCCTAACATCTTTACTTACATGTTTTACCAATAAATTTTAAACATACAAAATATATTTACTTATGAGGACAGATAATTTATCTCGAATTTTTTATAACTGATGAGAGAGATGCATCACCTTAGTTTGAAAAAAAAAAAAAAACAAGACTCCATGCTTTAACAACAAATCGCACTTAACTCAATACGCATAACGATAGATTTCTATTTAGTGTCGGAACTGAATTGATTGGTTCATTTCATATTGTAAATTAATGTTCCATAATTCTGATTCCCGCAACTGGCTTACAAATATAGTTGGTAGAATCTAAAGCCTGTTTATGATGTCCAACATTGGTTGCTAGGATAAATCACCCTCTGATTCCCGCAACTGGCTTACAAATATAGTTGGTAGAATCTAAAGCCTGTTTATGATGTCCAACATTGGTTGCTAGGATGAATCACCCTCTGATTCCCGCAACTGGCTTACAAATATAGTTGGTAGAATCTAAAGCCTGTTTATGATGTCCAACATTGGTTGCTAGGATGAATCACCCTCTGATTCCCGCAACTGGCTTACAAATATAGTTGGTAGAATCTAAAGCCTGTTTATGATGTCCAACATTGGTTGCTAGGATAAATCACCCTCTGATTCCCGCAACTGGCTTACAAATATAGTTGGTAGAATCTAAAGCCTGTTTATGATGTCCAACATTGGTTGCTAGGATGAATCACCCTCTGATTCCCGCAACTGGCTTACAAATATAGTTGGTAGAATCTAAAGCCTGTTTATGATGTCCAACATTGGTTGCTAGGATGAATCACCCTCTGATTCCCGCAACTGGCTTACAAATATAGTTGGTAGAATCTAAAGCCTGTTTATGATGTCCAACATTGGTTGCTAGGATAAATCACCCTCTGATTCCCGCAACTGGCTTACAAATATAGTTGGTAGAATCTAAAGCCTGTTTATGATGTCCAACATTGGTTGCTAGGATAAATCACCCTCTGATTCCCGCAACTGGCTTACAAATATAGTTGGTAGAATCTAAAGCCTGTTTATGATGTCCAACATTGGTTGCTAGGATAAATCACCCTCTGATTCCCGCAACTGGCTTACAAATATAGTTGGTAGAATCTAAAGCCTGTTTATGATGTCCAACATTGGTTGCTAGGATAAATCACCCTCTGATTCCCGCAACTGGCTTACAAATATAGTTGGTAGAATCTAAAGCCTGTTTATGATGTCCAACATTGGTTGCTAGGATAAATCACCCTCTGATTCCCGCAACTGGCTTACAAATATAGTTGGTAGAATCTAAAGCCTGTTTATGATGTCCAACATTGGTTGCTAGGATAAATCACCCTCTGATTCCCGCAACTGGCTTACAAATATAGTTGGTAGAATCTAAAGCCTGTTTATGATGTCCAACATTGGTTGCTAGGATAAATCACCCTCTGATTCCCGCAACTGGCTTACAAATATAGTTGGTAGAATCTAAAGCCTGTTTATGATGTCCAACATTGGTTGCTAGGATAAATCACCCTCTGATTCCCGCAACTGGCTTACAAATATAGTTGGTAGAATCTAAAGCCTGTTTATGATGTCCAACATTGGTTGCTAGGATAAATCACCCTCTGATTCCCGCAACTGGCTTACAAATATAGTTGGTAGAATCTAAAGCCTGTTTATGATGTCCAACATTGGTTGCTAGGATGAATCACCCTCTGATTCCCGCAACTGGCTTACAAATATAGTTGGTAGAATCTAAAGCCTGTTTATGATGTCCAACATTGGTTGCTAGGATGAATCACCCTCTGATTCCCGCAACTGGCTTACAAATATAGTTGGTAGAATCTAAAGCCTGTTTATGATGTCCAACATTGGTTGCTAGGATAAATCACCCTCTGATTCCCGCAACTGGCTTACAAATATAGTTGGTAGAATCTAAAGCCTGTTTATGATGTCCAACATTGGTTGCTAGGATAAATCACCCTCTGATTCCCGCAACTGGCTTACAAATATAGTTGGTAGAATCTAAAGCCTGTTTATGATGTCCAACATTGGTTGCTAGGATGAATCACCCTCTGATTCCCGCAACTGGCTTACAAATATAGTTGGTAGAATCTAAAGCCTGTTTATGATGTCCAACATTGGTTGCTAGGATGAATCACCCTCTGATTCCCGCAACTGGCTTACAAATATAGTTGGTAGAATCTAAAGCCTGTTTATGATGTCCAACATTGGTTGCTAGGATGAATCACCCTCTGATTCCCGCAACTGGCTTACAAATATAGTTGGTAGAATCTAAAGCCTGTTTATGATGTCCAACATTGGTTGCTAGGATGAATCACCCTCTGATTCCCGCAACTGGCTTACAAATATAGTTGGTAGAATCTAAAGCCTGTTTATGATGTCCAACATTGGTTGCTAGGATAAATCACCCTCTGATTCCCGCAACTGGCTTACAAATATAGTTGGTAGAATCTAAAGCCTGTTTATGATGTCCAACATTGGTTGCTAGGATAAATCACCCTCTCAAACTTTACCAGCTTTCCAGTAATCTTATCTTCACCCGTTGAGGGCCTCTTGTATCGGTTTTCAAGGTGAAAAGACGCGTTTCAATTTCGATAGGAAATTTTGTATCGTCCAGTGAGACAAGGCTGTTGGACCTCATACATGGTGCAGACTTTAGTTTCAGTTTCGCCGGCACTTAGTCTGGTTAAAGCGATGAGTCATACATAACCGATGGAAATTTTCAGATTCAGAGTCAATTATCTGGACGACCAGGCCATGATGACCGAGTCACCGAAGTAAGACTAGCTTATTTTAGCTCTTATCATTCTCCTGAGTATATCATTTTTTTGTTGTTGTTGTTGGTTGTTTTTTGTTTGTTTGTTTCCTCATTTTAGGAGTTACACAAGATCTGTGTGCCGTGTTTTTACATACTGTACACCACACGCAGTGGGAAAACAAAGGGTTGGGCGTATAAGGTTTCCATCAGGTTTTTTAGATCAAGGGGTCACGGGGTCAATTCACTGAGCGATATGTGACACATTGCATCTGCCAGTTTTACTCAGACGCGCTTTTTCGAGCAAAAATCTTATCTAGCTCATAATCTTTTAGTGGATAATACTATTCTGGTTTTTCTTTTATAATCGACTTTCAATGAACATTTTTTGCATCATGGATTCTCGGCGGAAAAAGACTTTGGGTTGAATTATTAAAGCAACAATTTTGAAAAAGAAAAGGTAAAAAAACACAAACCCCACGGCTGTTTGCTTTAACGCTCAGGGCAGGCGAGAACCCCCTTTGTGCTTATGAGACGATTTTAATTAAATGGGCGGCTGGCAGGCGTAGATTTATCACCTGCAGGTAATTTGATCTGACAGGCTGGATTGGCGTTTTCGGGGTCTGTGCCTACATATAGCGAGTGCCGCTTTCTGCACTAGAAATCGGTCATAAATGCGGACATTCCATTAGACTTGTTACCAAATTCTAATTTTAAAAGATAGTCAAGTGTAGTACCATTTAAAAGATCTTTTTCTGCTGAACAAGACGCACTAAAATTCATTGTCACATCGCTTTGTATCGCGTTTTTATCAATTCCGTTCTGTGTTACGTGCTTTTGGAGAAAATTTTCTGTTAAATTCTAACTAATTTCCTAATTATTTTTTCACATTTACATCCCGCGATTGTTTTAAAGACAACTTATGCCTTTACTTTACTTATGATTTGATTAAGCGTGTGTGAAAAAAGTTAAATGGTCTCTCTGTTAGTTTTTTTTTTAATGATTTTTTT
>JAWDGP010003382.1:115000-215000 GCA_033675545.1 Elysia crispata | reverse complement strand
TTGTTTTTTTTTAAGATCATTAAAGTTGAATGGTGATATTTTTAAGAGTTGCGTTGTTGTTTTTTTTTTTGTTTCGTTTTTTTTCCCTATAAAATATATGATGAAAAAACTATAAAAGTAAGATTCCGTCTTTAAACATGTGATGAATCAGCTACTAGATTAGTTTGACTCAAATTGAAAGTGTCTCACTCGTGTAGGTTTAGATAAGGGGCAGAACAGACAAAAATATCGCGAAAACCC
Source organism: Elysia crispata (assembly GCA_033675545.1). Lineage (NCBI taxonomy): Eukaryota > Metazoa > Mollusca > Gastropoda > Plakobranchidae > Elysia > Elysia crispata. Next base: position 214,760 of record JAWDGP010003382.1, on the reverse strand, counting down.
CATTTTACTATTATTCAAATTATTTTACTTGTAGGAGGCAGAGAAAGTAGAGACTAGAGAGGGTGATACTAGCGGAGGATCTTTTCTCGGCATAGTTGTGTGAATTTTAAGTCAATATCGTAATTTATAATAGAAGATAGATAGATAGATAGATGGATAGATAGAGAGATAGATAGATAATTAGAGAGATAGATAGATAAAGAGATAGATAGATAGTAATAGATAGATAGATAGATAGATTACTAGTATTAGTGGTAAATCAGAACACAAACCACCTAGAACTATCAGTCTACCTATTTATCTTTTTATTTAAGTGTCCATCTATCTATCTATCTATCTATCTATCTATCTATCTATCAATGTATCTATGTATCTATCTATATATTCATCTATCTCTCTATGATTGCAAAAAAAGTCATGTAAAATAGATGATACATAAACCATAGACATATGTAGATAGATAGATGGACTTATTTATTTATTTGTTTCTTTATCCCTGAACATGGTGGCCTTTATGAGGCTATATTAATTTTTTTTTTTTTGCAAAAAAATAAAATTAATAATTTAAAAAAAAAAAACAAGGAAAAAAGCATTGACTTCAAAGTCTTTATTAAGATTACCTTCACAAACCGCGTAGATCTATCAGTCTAACTATTGATCTATTTATTTAACTATTTATCTACTTCTCTATCTATCAATGTATCTATGTATCTATTCATCTTTCTCTCTATGATTACAAAAAAAAAAAAATTAAAAAATTATCATGTAGAATAAAAGACGCATGAACCATAGAGATAGATAGATAGATAGATAGATAGATAGATAGATAGATAGATAGATAGATAGATAGATAAAGAGATCGATAGATAGATTGATAGATAGATAGATAGATAGATCGATAGATAGATAGATGGACTTAATTATGAATATTATGCCTAAACACGGTGGCCTTCATAAGGCTATAATAAATTTTTCGCAAAGAAAGATTGACTTCTAAGTCTTTGTTAAGATTATCTAAAAGTAAAAACTAGTTGACCCATTACGATTTTACACAATATTGGGTTGGAAACGCTAGATTACAAATAATTATTAGCACCGTACTAAATCAGAACACAAACCGCCTAGATCTATCAGTCTACCTATTTATCTCTTTATTTATATATCTATCCATCTATCTATTTATCAATGTATCTTTGTATCTTTTTATCTATTCATCTATCTCTCTATGATTACGAAAAAAAAAATGATTATGTTAGCCCTACAAGTTAAATGCCATGAATTCTGTACAAAAATCAGGGACCTTTAGAAAAATGCAGATTGTATACTAGCATGGTGCAATTTTGCGCAGTATAATTTGCTTCATTTGCACATTATTTTATGCCATCTTACTTTCTGACTGATAATTATTTGCACACACATGAGCATCAACCACATCGATACAAAACAATCTGGGTTCTATAGTGAACACGCTATTGTTTCATGAGGTGGCGAAAATCATCAGAGCTCAGTAAATCTCATTCCCTCTGGTTTGATGCGTTGAAAAGGAAAATAATTTGTAATTAATTCACGCTTGTTATTAAAAAACATTCATTTCTCAAACGAATTCCCAAGACTCATTTTGCTGAATAAAACTCTACGCAGAATATTTCAGCCTAAAGGTGTTTTCATGAAGCCATCGGCGGCTAGTAACCCTATTCTGCGAAATGCTCTATCATCACTAGAAGAATTGGCGTGTTTCTTGTGAATTGTAGAAAGCAGAATAAAATTAAAAGATTAGCAGCTTTCAAAGAAATATCTCACAATCAACACGTCTACAGCACCTTGGGCACGATAATGACTTTTTACTTTAACCAAATTTTTAATGTAATATTTTCGTTGCTTTGACCATACTTATTGACAATTTCCACTGTCTGTCTCTGTCTGTCTGTCTGTCTGTCTGTCTGTCTGTCTGTCTCTCTCTCTCTCTCTCTCTCTCTCTCTCTCTCTCTCTCTCTCTCTCTCTCTCTCTCTCTCTCTCTCTCTCTCTCATAGACACACACACTCTTTAAACCCATCACTGTTTTCTTGGAATCAACACAACGCACCTGAAGTAAACGATTTTTTTCCCCCAAATCGCCTTGCCTAACAAAGGCTAAATGGATTTTCTAAAACATGTTACCTCATGTTTGCTTCTAATATCATATCTTTTTATAAAGACAGTATATTCAGTATACACATTCTTTTAAAAGCAAAGTATATAAAAATACGCCTTTTTAAGCCCAACAAGCATACATGTATATATATTGTGTGTAATTTCCAATTGTAACAGTTTGAACCAATGAAACAAAAATTATTGAGCTAGCAAAACTTACTAATTCATAGACAAAGCCGATGTGAAACAGCCATGACCAAGCTATATAAATATATATATATATATATATATATATATATATATATATATATATATATATATATGTCTCTGTTTATGTATGTAGATAGGTAGATATGTATATAAATCGAAAGGATAGAAATTGCTTTTGGTTCCTCACTACAACATGTAGATGCTCATGCCAACAAATCTCGGACATACTACAGATCTCATAGGCCAGGATGATGCTACAGATGAGCAGGACACCTTGATGCCAAACACAACACTTGGACACAGTGAACCAATCACAGATAAAAGTGTGATAACAGTCTGAGATTATGAACGCAGATCATATCGATAGAGTCTGTGCATTAGAAAGTATTGTGATCAGCACAGCACGGATCATTAACTGAGGCTGTTATTTTACTCGTGGATATAAAGAAAAGTTGGGTTTGAAACTACAATAGACTACAGAGTTTTTCTGAACTGATGGATAAAACTGATAGTATCAGTACAGTCAATCATCTATTTAAATTCATGAAAGGTATAAAAAATTGAAATATGCATATACCAAGACATGCGAATAAGGTATAAGATCTAGATACTATACATAGAAATATAAATATTTTCATGAGACATTATGAAAAAAACAAAGACATTGGTTAAATAGATTTAAAAGCAGACAAAATTTTTCAATTATCTGATTGCTTAACTATGACCTTCACCATTTGTTTAACTGAAAATTTAATTAATCTCTCAATTAATCTGTGCCACATGCTGGCCCTGAGTAAACAAATACTTTGCTCTGCAAAAAAAAAACCCCAGTGCAACTGGACTTACTAGTGAATTGTTCCACCGGAGTCCATACAATGTGGTCTCTTTCAGCTGTGAAAGCCACATTTTGCATATTCCCAAAAGTTTTAATTCATAGCACAAAAAATGACATTGGTTGTCTCTTCAAAGTCTTCAAGGTTCATCCCTCTTTTCTGCAGTCTGGTTAAGTTAAGAAAAAATCAAACAAATAGGTGTCATATTTTATTCTCATATTTTTTATAAGTTTAGCAAAGAGTGAAAATTATGTAAAGTTTCTTTCCTCAGTATATTTCCAATTTTTGTGCCTGAAACTGTAGCATTATTTCTTGAGGTATAAACCAAGGGCTCTGGTTAAAAGTACCTAATGAAATGTCTGATACAACATAGTCATGGTTGCTGGTGGTAGAATTACTTCGCAGCAGATTTATTGTTTGGATAAGCTTAGTTATGGACTTTTTCAATATTATTTCCTTTAATGACTTAGAACCTTTTTTATTTAAGCATTATAAGAAATTATCTTTGAGAGATTTAAGTGTAGGTCTCATCACTAACAACATCACTCTGTTATATGATTTGGAAACATCCCTTTTGTTACAAATATTCTGATGTTCAAATTTGAATTTTTGACAATTTGAACTATGTGTAAAATACATCTTTTTTTCAAAGACCTGTGACACATCTTCCGTCCTTAGTTCCATGCTTCATTTCTACTTTAGCGAGCAAATTACTTTAGGCTTTTGTACTAAATTACATACTTTCAAGATAAAGCTTCTAAAGTGTGTTGTGCATTGAATAAATAAGATGGTTATACTGAAGTGATAAAAAAATTATTGCAATTTGTAGAAAATTTTGTGTGAAGTATGGCAAATATTTTGTGGGCAGATAATACTAAAGTAAGGTTCATATCCAAAAAAATAATTGAGTTTCAATCCTGGACAAAGACCTTGTTCTCTTCATACATACTTAGCAGCATTGGGAAAGGCAAAGGCCATAACCCAGATAGCATCATAGGCTTCAGGGGCCTCAGGGTAGTCTGTGATGACGAGACTTGTGTCAGGCGTGTTGAGCATCCTATCCAGGCGCTCCTTAATCTGCTCCGTAGTCTGAAGGAGAAAATTATGGGTGGAATAATGTAGGGTTACATAGAGAGGAAGAGAGGAGGAGGCAGGGTACATAGCTGAATCATCTTTTTTTAGGCTTATCTGAAGGAATAAATGACTCACAGCTCTGACGGTGATTTTTGAATAGCCTGTTTTAAGAGACAAAACCATACAAGAATAATATGACACAATATCAGTAAAGAACCTCTATCTCCCATTTTTCAAAGGAGATTGATAAACTCATGCCCCATTCTCTTTGTTAAGCAAAAAAAAAATATTTATCCTAATGCAGTATAATGGTTTCATTACTTCCCCTCTTCTTTCAGCCTAGCATGCCAACCTGCGTGCTTCTATGCTGTTTGAACACTTAGCATGCCTAAATCTCTTACTAAAATACTAAGGAAAACTTAGGGGACTGGATGGACCTTCAAAACTGAACTCTACAATTATATATCTAGAGATTATCTAACAGACCTGAAGTAGAAACAATACCTAAATCAATCTTCCAAAATGCCACCTCCTCCACTCTTCTTATAGTGCCAACTTCCGTCATGCTTGGCTCCTGGTGCAGTATGATAGACTGTGGTGAAGTGACCCTCAAGGGCCTCCTCCAGCTGATCCACGGTATGTGACGATTGTCCTTGACCTTTTAACAGTTGTCCAGGTACCAACTAATGATGAACCACACATACTTCTTTCTATTAAGTTTTTCCTTACAAGCCTGGGAAGATCAAATGAGTAAGGATACAATGATAGTGATATCGCTGACAGAGTAATCTTTCATTTGATATTTATAATGACTCATAGATTGATTGACTGGTATAGTTCTTTTACAAAACGAAAGCTTTTAGCCTGTTTTGCCTAAACAATTGATCACCTTCAGACAGGGCATAAAAAAAAGGCAAGACCCCAAACTGGTCGACTACAGTAGCCCTGCTAAGAGGTTGAAGAGGAAATTCCCTACAGTTCTGAAAAAAATTGCTCTACAAAATACCAGATTTAGCGTTCTGAGCAAACTTCTAGAGTACATATAATGTAGTGAGTGGGAAGTTTAGGGTGGGATATCGAAAAGAATTCAAGATTCTTGTCATCCCAGGTCATTCAATTGAGTATTGTGGGGTTCGAGTTCTAGAGTGATTAATACAGCACTGAGTTTTAACCCTCATCATCTTCACAACTGTTGAAATGGAAATATTATAAAGATGTCTGTGTATCTGCATTATATCCTTAGCACATATGATCTTTAACAAGGGGTGCAGACCCAGATGCAAACCATCCTAGTGATTTGACGCTTTAAGATCACAATATATATTAGACATTATGTTTCTTCACGTATTTCATTAGCAGTGGCTTACCAATATTGGTAAGCTTTAATTTCTTTGTGTGTTTTTTGTTTCTTTTGTGTTTGTAACAGGAGCAATCTACTTCTTTTAACTTTTAAGCATTGTAAGAACAGAACGCACTTCTCTTTTAGCCCATCATCCCACTCACTTCCAATGTTTATCTATCCTAACTGAGCTAATTAGCCAAATGATATAACTCACTTTGGCACTTAATAATAAAGTTGAATTCATTTCGGTAATAATTCGGCCTATATTTAAGGGGGTCTCGGTGTTGGTCCTGAGATATTGACAATCACATGTTGAAAATCACAGATATATGAAAAGAATATTTATCAAGACTTAACGCCTCGCCCACCCCAGCCAAATTTTGAATTCAGGATCTCCTCCGACTTGGGGCCATATTAAAAAACGTAAACTCAACTTCCGACGATCTTAAGCCAATTCTTTATGGATAGGCTGTGATGCATCGTAAAGTTCCTACGCATCTATCAATACCGGCCTAGATCTTAAAAGTCGTGTGTCTACTGCCTCACAGTTCAGAACAATGTTTACAAAACAAACTAACATTTGCAATTTTTTTTTTCAGAACGAAGAGGTGGTATGTAAAGGCCAACCACATGTGGCACCCTATATGTTCAACATTGTTGTGTTGAAGATTTACCTTGATATGCACAAAGTGATCTCTCAGATTTATTCTGCCTTGAGTATGTTAAGGTTAAATTTTAGGCTCTGACATCTGCACTAACATCATTTAGAAACAAATCTTACATTTGAAAAAAAAATTATAATCACCAAAGATGCAAAAAATTGTGCATTCAGCTGAAATAAAAAGAAAACAAAAACAAAAACAACAAACAAGCAAAAAAGTAAAAAGAAGAACAAGAAATTATGTACATTAAAAATTGATTATTTTCTCTTTGTAACACTGAACACTTTTTCATCGCCTCTATATTAAAACAAATATAATTCAAACCCGCGTCGCTTTCAGGGTTTAACAAGAAGATATAGTTCAACCGTATCAGATTGTCTCAGTTGGTCTGTTCGAAGTTCAGCTTAAAAGCTGTTAATGTGTTCATTGCTTTCCTTGCCTTTTCCTGTTCCCTTTCCAATCATCTACGTTGTGAGCTAAAGTGTTACGTCCATGCAGATCCCTACTTAGATACCGGGCAAAACAAACACTGGCCGCCTGCCTTTGTCAAAAAAAACACACTTATACTTCAAATTTTTTTCCACGCACTAATATGAATGTCGCCAGTATCAGACAGATACTAGGCTCTTAAATATTGCTCTATATTGCTATATTTTTGTGTTGATCGAAGTGGAACTCAGTTGCACTGTGAATTTTCGAAGTTTTATCAAATCATACCTTGTATTAATATTTTATTAATCATTTGATGTAACCCGAGCTGCAAAACAGTGAGAGCAGGCTTCACTTACATAATCGCAATCATAACAGTATTCATGATAATTACTACTTACTAATCCAATGGACAAAGATTGTTTTCAGAGAGTGGTCAAAATCTTACAATATGAGAAAAGTAAACGAACAGTTGATCATCCTATAATATATGTGTATGAGAATAGAAGAAAAAACAGACTGAAAAGATACAGCCCAAACCACATTGCATAAGAAATTGCCAATAAACACATAAAAACTAGCTCCCTCCAACCTGAACCACTCATACCACATCGGTGTACAGAAGGCTTGAATGCTTCCATCATAACAACCATACAGGTTATTGACAACAAATAGGACCTCACAGAAATTGAAATTAAAAAACTTACCCTAGAAATCCTTCAACCAACTGGTGTCACACCTATACAGATGGCTCAGTAGGAGATGCCACAAAAAACGGTGGAGCTGGAGTGTACACCAAACGAAGCAACAGAGAAACTGCACTATGCCCCTGGTGAAACGTGGACCAATGTGAAAGTAGAGCTAACTTCCATCCATAAAGCTCTGAAACACATAAAAGCAAAACACATACGGGAAAACGTGGTCATCCTCAGGGACTCTCTAACTGCCCTCCAGATAATGCAAGTACTCAAAAATCTCTCGTCAATAAACACAAAGTGACCCTACAGTGGATACCTGCACGCTGCCAGATACAGGGTAATGAGGTGGCTGATGGTTTTGCCGAGAGCGGAAGCCAATTAGAACAGCCTCAACCATCAGCGAGCTGCGGGGAGAAAAAGACCCTCGTTAAGACAGCCTGGGCAAAAACCTGGCAGCATAACATCCCACCTACAGCCACGTCAAAGATGGCATGCACCAACTGCCAAGGAAACCCCAAAGAGCCATCTTCAGACTCAGAACTGGTCATGGTTCGTTCAGGGCAAACTTATTTAAACTCGGTAAAGCCAGTTCTACAATGTGCACCTGTGGGATTGAAGAACAGACAGCTGCCCACATCCTGCAAGACTTCTGCTAGAGGCTATGCATGGCCAACACCCAGCACCCTAAGTGACAAACTTTGGGGCTCACTAGCCAGCCTTGAACAAATCAGCAGCTTCCTTGATGAGGCTGAAATTTTGACATGACCGGGAACGCAAAGAAGAAGAAGAAGAATATCTAAAGATTATCTCACAGTCCTCAAGTAGACACAATGACTAAAATCGATCTTCCAAAATCCCAACTCCTACACTTTACTTACCATGCCAACTTCTGTCATGCTTGGCTCCTGGTGGAGTATGATTGACTTTGTGGTGGAGTGACCCTCAAGGGCCTCCTCTAGCTGCTCCACAGTGCATATGTGGCGATTGTCCTTGACCTTGTACCAGTTGTGCGGGTACCAACCAATGATGAACCACACATACGATACTTCTCTTCGTAAGGTTTTTCCTTACACGCCTGGGAAAATCAAATGAGAAAGGATACAGTCATACAATGACACCCTTGACAGATGGTAATAATAAGTGTTGGTCGAGACTTCATTAGTACAGGCCAAGCCACTGAAGAAAACAAACCTCTGCATGTAAAGGGATGTAAAGGGTACATGTATACAGGGATCTATTTCTTTTAAATTTTAAGCATAGTTAGAGGAGAGAACCTTTTTTTTCAGCCCATCATCTCACTCAACACCAGTGCCAAACTGTCCTAACTGGACCAAAAAGTCAAATGATATAGCTTACTTTGGCACTTAAGGTTTAAATTTACTTTGGTAATAATTTGGTCTATACTGAAGGAAGGCCTTGGTGTAGGGTCCTGTGATATTGACAAGGACATGTTATAAATCATAGATAAGTATAAAGAATCTTTACCAGGAACTAAACGCCTCGCCTGCCCCAGCCAACTTTCGAATCCCACATCGCCCTCGACTCGGGGGCCATATTACTAAGAAACGGAAAATAAACTTCCGACGATCTTAAGCCAATACTTTGTTTCTGTGTAGTTGTACGTATAACTGCTTTATTCCTACAATTATGCCGCATTTGTACAAACAATATTGTGCGATACCCACACCATCACAATTATCTCCCTTATATATTCAAGCGACTTTATTTCAATTTATACCTCTATATTAAGTTAATCTTGATTCTATAATAATTTCATATTCGAATGGAAGGGATATCCAGCTCCAGAGCAGAGGTGAGTAGATTCTAGATCTTAATCGACATAGATCTAGGTTAGATTCTAGTTTTTACAGTGGTTCTTGAAATCAACAGTTTAGATCTAAACTCTAGGCGCTAAATTTTAACTGCATGTTGATCTAGATCTAAATCAATTCTGATTTGATTTAATCACGTGTTACTAGTATATTCTGAGTCTCATTATGCATCTCAATCAAAGCGAGTGTATTCGTTGGCTTAAATTTGTCTTTAACTTATAGATTTCTAGGTCTAGATCATATTCATGAATCTAATAAGCCTGACGTCTGTTCTCCATCCATCGTGAGTTAGAACTACATGTAATTTCGTTTTCGATTTGCTCTTCATTTCGGGAGATGAAGGAAATGTGATTAGGCACTGACATTCACTCTTAATGGTACATATATTTTTTTAAACACGAAGACGTAAAAACAAACAATGGTATCATCTTAACTTTCCAGAAGCCAGAAAAACCCAAGGGCCCTGTAACATATCTTCATCCCATAACTTTATCCATCACATGAAGGAAGGCGCATTTGTTGATAGTGTTATAACGAATAAGACGCAACGTAAACGCTTATCAAGGCTCAAATCAAACGTGGTTATATTCATAAAGTTGTGTATGAAATAACACGATAAAAACATTGCTAAACATTGTCAAGTTCTTTCGATACCATCAACAGACACCTATCGATATACTTAGAGACATGATAAAAGAAGATGAACTACGCATGATTAGATAGCCCCTCGGCAACACAAACTTCTCAATGGAAGTGAGAAACGGACCAGAAGCTAAAACATTCACTTAAGCCAATCCTTTTTGCATGGGCTGTGCTGCATCGTAAAGTTCCTACGCTTCTGTCAATACCCGCCTGGGTCTTAAAAGTCGCGGGTCAGCCGTTACACTGTTGAGAACAATGTTTACAAAACAAACTAACGTCTGCAATTATTTCAGAATGAAGAGATGGTATTTTAAAGGCCAACCACACCTGTAACCCTATATAATCAGCATTTTTGTGTTAAAGTTTTACCTTGATATGCACAAAGTGCTCTCTCAGATTTATTCTGTCCTGATTTTGCTAAGGTTACATTTTAGGCTATTAAACCTGTACTTTCATAGCCTAGCAGGAAATCGTAGATTAGGAGGAAAAAAAAAGTTATAGTCACCAAAGTTTCAATAAACATGTATTAAGTGAAATGAAAAAAAAATAATAAAGAAGAGAAAAAAATTTGTACATTAAAAATTGAAAATGCTCTCTATGCAACACTGAACACTTTTTTCAAAGTCTCTCTATTAAAGCAAATATAATTACAACACGCGTCGCTTTCAGGGTTTAACAAAAAGATAGATTCCAACCATATCAGATTGTCTTAGTTGTTCTTTTTGGTGTTCAGCTTAAAACCTTTTAATACGTTCATTGTTTTCCTTACTTTTTTTTCTCTTGCTTTTCCAATCGTCTACTTAGTGAGCTAATATATTATGTCCATGCGGATCTCTACTCAGATACCGGGCAAAATGAACATTGATCCTCTGTCATTGTCAAAGGAAACACTTATTGTTTTATTTTTTTTCCCACTGATATGTATAATTACATGTCGCCAGCAACAGACAGATACTAGTCTCTTAAACATTGCTCTATATTGTTTGTTTTGTTGTGCTGATCGAAGTGGAACTCAATTTTATTATGAATTGCAAACGTGTTATCAAACCATTTTAGTGATACCTCGTATTAATATTTTGTGTATCATTTGATGTAACCCGTAAGCATGCATTTAAATTACATAATTATGAATTTAGATTCTGTTAAGGATTAAATAATTATGCAATTTGAGAACTTCAAAGAAAATTTTATCATTTTCTTCTTTTCAAAATTGAAAAAAAATAATAATAATAATATCCGATCATTTTTGTAAAATACTTGCCTAACTGAAGAATTCCCAACAACTACACTCTTTTTTTTAATTCCAAAGAAGCTTTTGACGAATGATAGAGGGCCCCATGGCATTAAACCTTCCCAGTTTTATTTTTCTTACTAATGTTAACTGGAAATACTTTCAAAGTGTAAAACTATAATAAGTTTTAATGGAGTGATTTATGTGTTTGTTTCAAAAAATACCTTTGAAAAAGAATTAAAAAAGAAAAAAAAAACAAAACCAATAAGTAATTTAAAAAAAAAATTGAGACAAAATCCAAAAACGGGGGGTTAGGGAAATACATCCGCATACCAAAATGCAGAAAACTTTTTTTTTAATGGAGAAAAAAAATTAACAAAACCAAAAAACAAAAGGGGGTGAAGGATTTCAGCCGCGATCCTCCGCCATATAGGCACTCTCGGTATCGCCTACTCAACCGACACCACATTGACGAAGTACCCTAGTCGCCGGTACCTCTAAGGAGGTTGTGGTTATCACACACCCATCCGACAAAACTTTCCTCCCAGCATCTGTTCTCCAATGTATTCCGAGTGTATTATGGGAGGAGCCACACCAGACCCAAGGCATACATGACGACTGGCGCGCGCCGTCATAGCGTGTGGACCTTGACCGTTTTACGGGTCTTAACAGATGTGGCAGATCTGACCACTTGACTCATTCTTACCGCTACAGAAAGCGGGCAGAGCAGAAACGCTCAACTCACCAGAGCAGCGGATCAGGTCGTGTCGTGAGCGACCAACCACCACATCATTGTCATACGTTGATCAAGAGCGGGGACAAAATACTGATTCGACATCATCGAGATTGGTTGACAATTATCGACACTCCGACTAAAACCAAGAAACTGTGTCGATATTTGGTCCTTATTTTTATTTTATCTTTGGTCTTTAGCCCTGATATAACTGAAATTTGGCTGATCGAGATATTGAAATTATTTGGAGTTTGTAGTCCTATTCATTTACTTATTTTTTCCCTTGCACTATTACAATTATTTCAACCAAAAAAATCCCTAGTTAGACTATTTCAAACTTACCTGTGTGCCTTACTCTATTTTATAATCACAGCAATGTATTAGTAAGTCAATTTGTTTTGTGGAGTTTGTGTAGGTTATACAGTTTTCCTCTCTATCTTTAGAGAGAGACATAGAGTCCACCAGCCAACATCTATATCTATATCTATATCTATCTATCTATCTATCTATCTATCTATATATATATATATATATATATATATATATATATATATTGATATAGATATAAAGTCCTTTCGATACCATCAACATCGCTTCGACATAATTATAGACATCATAAAAGAAGACAAACGACGCACGATTATATACCTCCTCTACAACACAGACCTCTCAATTAAAGTGAGAAACGCACCAGAAACTAGAACATATACTTCAAATAATGGAGCACCGCAAAGAGACAGCTTTGGCCTGGTGTTGCTCACTATATACTTGGAAAATGCCCTCTGGACAATCAGACAGCCAGCACAAAATGCCAGTGATATTTTGCAGCATGCTTACACAGATGACGTTGACTTTCTGTCATGTACCAGAACAAGCTTCAAGGACGTGAATGAAATCGAAAAACTCCTGGCAGGTGTAAATCTCCACGTCATTTTCCAGTAAAACAGAATACACAACAGTTCAAAAAAGTGAAAACGAGCGCTGACAGAAGGTAAAGAAAGAAGGTATGAGATCCTCTCCTAGGTTATACTGATATTGAAGATATCTGCCGAAGAAAGCAACTGCCTTGCCCGCATCTTTACACAACAGTCGGGATAAGAGGTGATGAAATGAAAACGAGGTTTAAACTGTACTACGCTCTAATGAAGTGGCACCTGGACCCTCATAACATAAGAAGAACACAAACTTAACGCCTTACACTGTAGGTTAACCAACTTAGAAAGGTCCTTAAATCAAATGCCCAACATCAACCAGCAACAATTTTTTCTACAATAAGTAAGTGAAAGTACCAATCAGCCTCACTATATAGTATACTATTTGAAGCCAGGGAATAACTTGTCGGGCACATCTTTACGGCAAAACTCCAATACACCAGATAACAAAACAATCAATGATACAATATTTTAAATTGGAAGCCACAGAAAGAAAAGGCAGCCCCAAAACATCTATTGTATCCACTCTGAGACAAAAATCCCAAAAGACTCTCTTTATTTAATAATGCAAGCATTTCAGACCTCGTTGCCCTGGTTTAAGAGGGGGGGGGGGGGAGGGGGGGGTAGACCTCTCGGCGAACGAGCCTTAATTATTTAACTACACAAAAACACTACAAAATAATATTATGAATATAACAATGCCATCTTGTGGATTATGTTTGTTATTTTTTGCGTTTGTTATGAATTCAAAAGAGAATTTCCTCTTCTGTTGAACTATATTTCGATACAGCTTTTGATCTTGCCATTTTACTAAATTTCCCCTTCCCTTTGCCTTTTATCATATTTGTAATGGTTCTAAACCTGGAAGTTGATGACTTCCTTGGGTTTCACTATAATAACTCATCGCCCACATTTGGAAATACTTGGCATGAAACGAAACAAATGGTGACTGCATTTCTAGACTGTTCCGACAGCAGTTGCGAGCATATCTAAAGTAGAAAAAACTCTGGTTAATGTGCTCTACAGATGTGCGTGAACCTGTTGGTAAAGCCTGAAGTCTAGCATAACCAGAAGTCTCAATTGGGATCTCTAGGGTTGCAAGAAGACGCTGAAAGAAAAATAAAATGGAATGAAATAACATAAAAAGAGGATGTTTTATATTAAAAAAAAAGTTGAAGAGGGTGAAGGGTTTCAGCTCTGAATCTCCGCCTTATAAGCACTCTCAGGATAGCCGGCCCACCGACGAAATACAGTAGTACCTCAAAAGACTTTGCACTGTTGGCTAACAAAAAAAATAAAAAATAAAAAGACTTCCACGCCAGCATCCAAAAAACGCTACCACAGTGTATTATGGGAGGAACCATCAGAGTACTATGCTTCATAGTACTTTGTTGGAAAAACCACATGAGACCCAAGGCATGATTGAGGTTTCGCAGACGCTAGCTGACGTACCGCTGATTATGAGTCATAAAGTATCTAGCACGTGCCGTGTGCAAATCGCAAAGGGCGCGTTAGTACGGTCAAATACGTAATCTTCCCAGACCCCACTAAAACTGTCTCGGATCACGTAAGAGCACATACTGACACACTATAAGGCGCTGACAGCAGGCTAGATTGGCATCCAGCAGCATCAGAGGCTCGCTCACAGTCATCACGTAACCCTTGCATAACGGTTACATTCTCAATGGAAGGGCTAGCATGCTTGGGAAAAGCGATTAATATGCTACTTACCTCTAGGTAGGAGGAGTTTATGCAAATGATGTTGGTCAGTCTAAAAATATAACGTCGCAGTGTAGCTAAGGGCCCGTTAACCTTGCCTGCGAAACCTCAGAATTACTAATGACTGGCGCGCGCCGTCATAGCATGTGGACCTTGGCCGTTTTACAGGCCTTTACACGGTCTGAGTTTGGAGCCTGTCCTTGGTACGTAACTTCGCCAAGCGACCTTGAATCCAGCGTCATCATATAATCACCATGGTCACCTATTGATTTGTCTTCATGCAGTTCATCTCTACACATTTTCTTACAATTATGTTTGTCAAATTTTGTTTTAAATGATCAAATGCCGTGGAATTTTTTTTTTCACTCAATTTGTACTCTTTACTGAATATCGATTAAATAAAAATTATCTCCCTGATTCAATAGCGTCATTCTTTCTTAAAAAACAAACAATCAACAAAACAGTTACAGCCATGATTCTGTTTTGTGTCTGTTGTAATATGTGCGGCTCTTTGACATAATCCATGAACTTAAGATAACCGCCCTAAATGTATGCTTATGTAACAGTCAAACCCGGAAACTAACCATTCTCAGGAAATACCTGAAAATTTGGTCATTCCCAGGTACTTCCTATTTTGATCGGGCATTTCCAGGAATGGCTTAAGGTTTCAGGCATTCTTGGATTAACTATTATTCTTAATAATTACTAATGTCAAAATGTAATCACAACTTTAAGTTGTTTTTCTTGTTCATCTCTTTATCTGAAATGTTTACTTTGTTGGATGAAATCTTTGTGAATGAATAAAAATGTAGATGTTTGAATAGGCAAATTTTAAGTCCATGGCATTCTCTTTTTTCAGCACATAGAGCGTGTCCGCTATAAAGGATCAAACCCCAATGTTTTTGCCAAAGATTTGCAATATCTATTAGATGTGAACCTGTGAATTAAAAAGAGCATTGTTTCTTACATAGTTTTATATCAATAGAAACACACAATAGGTTTCAAACCCAACCGCTGTAGACCTAATTTGTGCCAAAAACTTTCTATTTTTTTTATCCGAAAGCTATTTTTGCAACTTGGTCTATACAAACGATGAACCCCCTAAGTATTATATTTTTGAATTTGATTATTTCATTGCATTTATATAAGACAATTACATTACATCGAATTTACTGATCTGCAATTATGGATGGCTGCCATTTTCCAGTTGTTGGACAACTCAAATAACCTTTGCCCTTTTTCTTGTCCATAAAGTCTGCCAATCAAATTCGTTTATATTAGTTATCATCATTTCTATTTTTAGAAATGTTAGTGATCTGTGTTTGTTGTTGATGAAACAAGGATCTAAGGAAGAAGAATGCCAACATCGTATGCTCAGAGCTAAACGCAGAGCATTCTTTATCAAGATCTTTGGTTGCTGATCTAATCATGTAGATTTTGTATAGAACTAAATGTAGATTCGATTAAATAGTGATTATTCAGCAAATTAATTGTTTTAAACAAGTGAATTTGACCTCCGTGGTTGACCGAGACTTTTTCTAATTTCTAGCTTAACCCAGGTTCTTACAGTACAAGTCATTCCCGACTGTGTTAGTGTCATCGGTTACCGTATCATCTAGATTAGATTAGAGTTTACAAACAAATCTGCATAGACCTAGATCTAGATCTAGGCCCATCAATGATTTAGATTTCCATTCAGATTCTACTTTCTAGCCACTCTCGTGTGGGCTAAAACAGTTAAGAAATATCTAGATTCTAGATTCTAGATCTATTTATCATAATCATGTTTAGTTCTAGAATCTAGATCTAGATTCTAGATCAAAAGTAGATGTCAGATTAGCTATTAAAGATCTGGAAATTATATAAATTTGTAGATTTGCTGACGGAGATAGAAAAAGGACAGTTTCAGGACCCTCTGTTCTGTTTGAATTCTAAAAGCTTCAGAAAATGTATCAAATCTAGATAGATCTAGATCTAGACTAGTAGTCTAGATCTAGATCTAGATAGTAATCGATAGGTCTAGATATACAAATCTATATAAAGCCAAAGAATGCTCAATTTGTTTAGTTAGATCTAACTGGAGTTGTTCTTTATTATTTCTATATTCTAGAGAGAATATCTTACCAGTTATCTTTCTAGATCTGCAGTTATAAAGAATTGTGAATTTTATAAGAAGTTTATGGCATCAAGGGCATTTTTCAGTGACAAGCAACTTGTTGTGCTCTGAGGCCAGGATACATTATAGCCTAAATAGAAGTAGATTAGTGAGAATCTAGATCTATCTTTGGAACATGGTCCTGGAATAAGGGTACAGAAGATTCTAGGTCTGTTCCACTTAACAGTATGAATGTATGTCATACTCCCAGTGTTCTTCGAAATCCAGCCCTGATGTATGGTCAGAGGCAAACCAAATAACTCCTACAACAAGTCAATTACGCCAAAAAACATTAATCTCATGCGTTAGGGATAATAAAGTTTACATCTGGATGGGTTGGAACTTCAGTCAGTGTTCCATTAATGATCTATAATCTTTTATTCTAAAGAGGCTTTAGAATTAATCCTGTAACAAATAAGGCAAGTATGTCCTTCAATAATTCAGTCCACATATAATATTTGCTTAGAGGATCTCCCAAATGCTGCCGATTTAGATGGTTCATGGCAACTACTAGAAAAAAAAACAGGAGTAATTGTCTCAAATTTTATTTAAAGTTCAGATTTCTATCATGCTACACATAAGGACTACCTGTGGACTGGGTATTAAGTCATTCTTCATGAGAAATAAATAATTATTATTTCTCATGTTTTGAATATACATGAATTTGAATAATGTTTTTGATAGCAGCTGTAATTGTTGAAAGATTTTATGGTGTATTCAGATGTGTGGTAAACTGTTTTATATTTTACTACTTTACTTTAAATCAATGTTTGGAATTGATATTTGTCTAGTGTTTTCACGAAGTTGGGGATCATGACCCATTTATCTCACTCAGTTCCAGTAGGTATTCTTTTAATTGTTTGAAAATTATCACTGTGGCTCAAATAGGAGATTTTATCAGTCCTGAAAAATTATAACTTAAGTAATACTTTTTTTTTTCTTCTAACTCTTTGCAGGTAACGTTTCTCTCTCTTCTTTGGAACAAGCTTTGATCAAACAGATTGAATCATTGATATGTTATCCAATCTAATTCCAGCCATTGTGACTGTCACAAAAAAGTGCAGAACTCATCAAACATATCACATCTCTATGGATATAATGGCCATGGTGTTGGGCAGTAGAAGTATAAAGGAGTTTGAAAGTCTTGTTTCAAAAATCTTTATGTGGGCTGTACTCAAACAAGCTTCAAAGTGCCATGAAACTTTAAAGTTGACACATGAGTCTATTTGGTCTTGTGATTCAAACTTGTTGAAATAGTTAAAAAATAATTTCTATGATTCAGTTATGGACTTATTTTTCTTTGGAATCAAGAAAAAGTAAATTTTTATCCTCTTTTCTTCATACTCTGGACCTGAGTAGGTAGTTTTGAAAGTAATTGACAATATATAACTCAAAAGTGAATATCACAGGAATTTTTGTATGTCGACAAAACATAGTGAGATGGATCTCCCTAATACAGTGGATACAGTTTTTATACCACTGGGTGCAGAAGACCATGAATCAGTTACTAGCAGTGAGTCCAGTCAGAGCCAAGTGGCAGAAGGTAATGAAGAATTTTATGAATTCTATGAAGAACTTGATGCAGAATGGGCACGTTTTATAAATAGTGTTTACTTTGAGGCACCTCTTCCCCAAATAAGTGGAGAGTCAGATCTGCAATCAGAAACGGATCCATCAGAGTCTTTTGAGTGTGAAATTTGCCTAGGCATTGCACATGTGCGTCGTAGCTGCTGTAAATTGTACTTCTGCGATGACTGCATGACAACATATATTAACACCAAAGTCAGCGAGGGGCAATTTCAGATTCAGTGTCCTGGTAGCAACTGTCGTACATTATTGCACCATGATCGTATTCAAGAGAGTCTCAGTCCAGAGATGCAGAGAAAATTCATCAAGTTTTTCACAGATGCTAACGCAGATCCCACCAGTAAGACGTGTCCTTGCTGTGGTACTATCTACTCAATTGATCCAAAAGAACTGAAGAAAAGCAAACGCAAACTTCGCCATGGATTGCAGATTTGCTGTCCCCAGTGCAAGTTTGTATGGTGCTTCCTTTGCCAAGCACCCTATCACACAGGTCTCACCTGCAAGGAGTATCGCAAGGGTGATGGCATGGTGCGTAAATGGGCTAAAGAGTGGAGTTACGGCCAGTTCAATGCCCAAAAGTGCCCAAAGTGTAAGGTGAGACAATTAGAGTCTTTGTTATGTAATCACTTGAAATTATTTGAATGCTGCAAATAATTATTTGAAAAGGTATATTTGAAGCTGTACATTGTTTCTTTGGTAAACAAGGGAAAGGTTTCAACTGAGGCATATTGAATTATCAGTGATATATAGATTCTGATATGTAGATGTACATAAGTCATCTGTTAAAAAAAAAAAATTGGCTTTTGACATACATGTCTTCTTTCAGAGCTATTAGGCTTTAATTTGTGCAGCATGCTACTCTGCTCTTGTAAATTCTATATTTGGACAATTAATATTTTCAAGTGATGCTTTTAGATTTTTTGAAAAGCTCATGTTTTTGTCTGAAGGGATGCGAAAGGTTTGGCTTGTCTCACTTGATATATGTGAGTTATATCATGGGAGGTATGATATTGCCATCAGTTTAATTACCGCTGTTGTATAAGAATGTATCTTGTATTTGTGTTACAGATTTACATACAAAAAGCTCATGGCTGTGATCATATGAGGTGCTCTCATTGCAAAACTGACTTTTGCTATCGTTGTGGTGGTCGCTACATAAGGACAAAGTACTTTGGAAACCATCTCAGCGATTTTTCCATATTTGGTTGCAAATACAGGTTCATGCCTAACAGACCAGTTCTTAGAAGGCTTATTCGAGGAGCGAGTTTTGGTAAGCAGTCAAGGTTTTTGCATTATAATTGTAATTAATTTTCATGCATTTTTATATGGTATGAGTTTGTATCTGAAAGGGATATTCTTTTGGTAAGCCTTCAACTTTGATTCATTGTAGATTTTGTTTAATATTAAATTTCAGCTTTATAAAGTTATATATCATTATCAACCACCTTTCTATGAAAGTTGCTCTGGTTAATTAGGTTGTTGTTTTGAATTTGGTCTAATAACCCTAGATTTTTCCATTAATATTCAAGCCACTTGGCAACAGCTTTGCTGAGTTCTTATATCAAGTCATATCAGGTGATCTTTTATGTGATATTACTAAAAGGTTAAAATTATAGCCTTGCATGAAACATTTCACACTATTAGAATAAAAGCTGTTGCTGTACTTTGGCTCAAGCCCAAAACCACGTCAGGCTTAAACACCATTTTGATATTCAACCTGTTGACCCATCGAACTGTTTGATGTGGGAAAGCAAAAAAAGTCAAGTTTTTTTTTGTGTGATTAATTTGATTCTATTTAAAGTCATAAGCAGTGTCTGTAGTTGTTTCTACATAAGCAGCTCTTTAATCTGAAATGGTGGGTATTTTAAACTTCATCAACCATATGGAGACTGCATTGTTATCAGGCTTTGGCAGAATTTAAAAAAAAAACAAAAAAAACTTATCTTATGTACATTTTCATTATATTTGTATTTGATTAGCTGGTGTGATTTCTGATTTGACTTGTTTTTTATTCTTTATAATGAAGTTTATGTGTCCCACAGGTGACCATAGAGAAGTGACTCATTTGTTTTCCAAACACTTAAACTCAAGTGCGCAATGTAGTTTTCTTTTTTTTTTTATTAGGATAAAGATCACTACTCTGTGCAATTTATTGAGAAATTCTTTACTCCATACCAGAGGATGATGATCAATGTTAAAAAGATCACTCTTAAGCAGGAACAAGAAATGATAAAACCTATGCTGTCTGTTTTATTGGACCTTGGGTGCATTACAAAAGGAAACCTCACAGCGTTTCACTAACCCTATCTTTCATTTTCACTTTAAAAGGCACAATGATTCTCTCTCTCCCTTTCTACCAGCGGCATGTCTTGGTGGTGGCATCATACTTGCAGCCCTTGGACTAGCATTAGGGGCTGGTCTTGTGGGAGCCAGTGTTGTCATTGTCCCTGGATATGGTATCTTCCGCTTGCGGAAACGCATAAAACGTAAGCGACAGCGTAAGATGTATGAAGCACGAAAAGCAGCTTTGGTGGAAATGCTGAACTGTGATAACTACCTCTTTACTAACATGGTAGCGAGAGAAGCTGCTCTGAGACCTCTGTGGAGATCGGAGTCAGGTCAGTATCCTATTAAATGCCACCTGTTTACAGATAGGAATACATCTTATTCTTTGAATGCAATGTTTCATATTTTTCTCTTTTGTTCTTTATTTACTTGCCTCCTTTTTTTCCATGAGTTTGTTCTATTGTAGATTGCATTTGTTGCACTTTTTTCTCTTCAAAGTGACACAGTTCCTCAGCTATTTCTTATTTGATTTTGTTTTGGACTCGCATCATGGTGATTCTTAAAGATATTTTTTTGAAATGACTCATAAAACCTACCATTCTATGAAATTCACACTCTGTTGCCCCAAGTTTCTTTGGGAATGCGATAAATATAGATTTGGAGATGTCTGGTGCAATCTGGCCTGTGGCACAGATTTTGTTGAGTAATATTGCAATCTTATCAATTCCAAAGTCTTCAAGTGCTTCTGATATACTCTCTGGGCCTGTTGCTTTGCTGGTTTTATCTTTCATGATAAGTGGATCAGCACTTCATTACATTTTAATCCTTTATGTGGTGTTCAAAAAGTTCTTTTATGGGTTTTTTCTTGTTCCATTTTGATGTCCCCATTTTTTGGCTTTAGGCATCCTATAGATGAGCAGGTTTTCTTTCGTGAGTTTTTTTTTTCAATGTTCCTGTACATTTTCTGCCAAATGCTACTACAGAATAGATCCATGTTTGTACATTTGTTATTGATTCACTTCTCTTTGCCTTCATCACAATTTTTTTCTGATTTTCTAATGTTCGTTCCGAAAATTAAAAAGCTATGATCTAATTTATCTCATAGTTTTTGCGCTGCCGATGTAAAATATTTCCCTTTTATCTTTTTTCCCTTGAATGGATCTGAGCACCTGCCTAGGTATTTCTTTCATGCATAGTGAATTACTGTATAAACAAGAGAGTGAGAGGGATGAGGATGGGCAATGAAGCCAGCATTTGTTATTGTAAGACCACACAATCATACATCATAAGAGGATAAAGAGACAAATTTTGTAAATATATCTTTGAAGTTTCTCGTAGCTGCAGGCAGTCAGTGGCTATGACAGATCTCTTAAAGTTAAGTCCAAGGTTTCGGTAGTACCGTAACCCCATTCTTCTCTTTCTTCTTCTTCTTCTTCTTCTTCTTCTTCTTCTTCTTCTTCTTCTTCCCCTTCCTCTTTCTCTTTTTGTCCTTTCTTATTTGTGTTTTTATAAGTAGTAGTAGTAGTAGTAGTAGCAGCAGCAGCAGCAGCAGCAGCAGCAGCAGTAGTAGTGGCAGTAGCAGCAGTAGTAGTAGTTGTGGTAATAGTGGTAGTAGTAGCAGCAGCAGTAGTAGTAGTAGTAGCAGTAGCAGCAGTAGTAGTAGTAGTAGTGGTAATAGTGGTAGTAGTAGTAGCAGTAGCAGCAGCAGTAGCTGTAGTTGTAGTAGAAGTACTAGTGGTAAGAGGATGAGAAGTTGGTGGTGATTGGAGGAAGAGTAACATCAGCAGCATTTGTATTTTATTGAAGAATCTTAATCTTTCAACAGAGGAAATGCAGGCAAGCTCAGCAGTTGGCGCTGAGGCTGGAACAGTAGAAGGAGTAGACACCCAACAGGTGCATGTCATTGTTCACAGGTAAAAAATGAATCATCCCTCCCAACCACATGCCTTTCGATTTTTTTTTTTTAATTTTTTTTTCTCCAATTTTTGTGTGAAGTTAGTGCAGAGAGAGAGACTATAGAACTCCGTTTTTGTTGCTTTGATTTGTATTATGTAAGATTTATCATTTTCTGTTTTATTTCTTTTTCCATTGAGATAAGAAAGTTTAAGGTGATATCTTAAGTATGATAATGTGTGAGATGACACATCAAGTAAGATTTATCATTTTCTGTTTGTTTCTTTTTCCATTGAGATAAAGTTTAAGGTGATATTTTAAGCATAATAATGTATGAGATGACAATCATAGTTCTCTATCATAAAATTCATAACAAATTTGACTGTATCACAGTCTGTGTTCTACTACATGCTTGAGAAATATTTTTTTTTAATGCAAAAAAAATAGGAGGATCAGAGATCATTTGAAAATGCATCATAACAAAAAGAATTGGCTGATTTCAGGTTTTGTTTAGGAAAGTATCTCTTGAGTTCATCTTGAACCTTTGATGGAAAATTAAAAATTGAGAATCTTGTGCATTTTTGGTCTGTTGAATGTTTATTTTACTGTGTGTGTGGGTGTGTTTGGGTGGGTGCTTTTTATATAAAAATCCAAGCATTATGCTGCGCTGATGAT
This sequence comes from Elysia crispata, assembly GCA_033675545.1. NCBI lineage: Eukaryota > Metazoa > Mollusca > Gastropoda > Plakobranchidae > Elysia > Elysia crispata. The sequence continues at coordinate 191,696 of JAWDGP010003382.1, read as the reverse complement.
ACACAAGCTCAGTTGTTATCTCCTAATCGGAGAAAGAATCAGTATAAGCCACATAATTTAAATGTCACTCTCTTAGGGGGTTATCACATTTATTTATGTTCAATGATAGAGAAACATGCACTTTAAAAAAAAAAGCAGATTGAAGTAGGATTAATAGACCTGAGTGGACATCGAGGCCTTTAGAAAATGATTATGGTGCAGCCATAAAGGCAGAGATACAATGAAGAAAATATTTTGAGACCTATGACAAACTTACAATTATAATTGAAAAAATATGAAACATATTGGATGCACCACAAGAAATTAAAGTTGCAATTAAATATGAGCAATACCTAAGTAAAAATTAAGGCTGGGAAAAACATTATGCAGATATCCCAAAGGTATCACAGTGAGGGGTAGCTCCCAGATACAGATGTGGAAACAGTAGAAAAAAAAAAAACAGAAATTTTTTAATTGTAAATTTGTCAGCTACTGTTGTCATTCATGTTGCTGAGAGGTCAAAAGTAACATTTTCTCAAGATGTTGTACATAGATTTACATGAGTGATATAAATTTCCTTTTCATGAATGCCTCCATATTCTTCTCCTCTCTAGATCAATGAGCAAGAATCAAGATGACATGGCCACAAAGTTTTCTTCGCGAGGAGCCAGCCTTCAGGAGGAGAGAGAAGAGCGAGGTTTTTTTGTCAACAAGTACACAGCAGAAGGCTCTGAGATGGTTGTCGTAACATCATCAGGAGAAGGAGCCAGCCAAGGCAGTAATCCAGACAGTGTTATCACTATGACAGACTTTAAAGAAATACCTGGCACTGGTGGTTACACAACCCTAGTGGCTAACATTGTGTCAAGGCCTGCTGTTGGCAAAGGTACCCAAGCCATGTCAGGGTCCACAGGTACTGATATTACAGGTGATGGTTGTGATGGTGGTGGAGATACTGTGGACTTTCCTTTGGAGAGCCAATCCGATGATGTGCAGATTGAGAGAGATTTGAGGAAATTTCAAGGGGCTTTCAAAAAAGAGTCGGACGATGGAAAAGGTAAAGAAAAGTCAAAAGATGACAATTGGAAGGTAGAAAAGTTTGAGGGAAGGCAACGGCGAAGAAGTGCTTCTTTTCCAAGAAATGCACGAGAGTTAGTGCAAGCTTGTGCAAGAACAGACTGTTTGGGTTACAGGAGAAAAGTAACTTCTCATCAGACAACACAGCCACAGCAGGAGGATAGTAAAAGCTGTGTGGAGGATGAGGAGGCCGGGCTTCCAGCCTCTTGTGTCAGTGATGACGAGACCATTGAAAATGGTCATGGCTACAATGGCTGTTTTGGGAATATTCTTTCAAAGCTTGGCCAAGGACAACAGAGCTCAGGACTACAAGGTGGAAACAATTCTGGTGCAATTTCCAAACACCAGAATGTAACTGCTGCTGGTTCTCAGAAGAATTTTGGATTTGGCAGCAAATCATCAACTTGGGAGAAAACTCGGAGAGACTGTTGTGTTCAGGCCCTTCTTTTAAAAAGGGCTCTTAGCAATGCTGGTGCAGGGGATGTTGAAACATCCTGTGTGGGTGTCCTCGGCAATGAGACTATGAGGATGTCAAATATACTGCAACACATTGACAGTGAAAAAGCTTCATTATCTAAGATCCTGGCTGGGATCTCACAGCTGGACAGATCAGAGGACGTGGAAGAGTCTGTGCTGTTAAGAATGTCAAAGCTTGACCCAAGTCAAGTTCAAAGATCACTTTTGGAGGACTTCATAGGTGGTGGATCAAAACAACTTTCCAAGAAACTCCAACAACATGGGGGAGATGGCCCAGAGGGCAAAAAGGAGAGCCTGTTGCAAGCCTCATATCAGGTTTGTAAGAAGTCAGTTGGTCTTAATGCCACCAAGAATCTCTGTGGCAGTCGCAATGCTCAGCAAGATCAATGTGGTGCACAAGATATGACAGCAGTGGATTTGGCTGCAATAAATGGGAACCCATCCAAGAGGAGGAGGAGCATGGAGGAGACAGGCACTGACAGTTTCTATGAGGATGACACATTAGTTGACGGCAGCGCAGGTGGCTGCAGCAATACCAGCTCAAAGAATGATTTGCCTCAAAGTTTAAGTAGCCCACATGTTGGTTTAGACCGCAAAATTTCTCCATCAATTGTGATCACACGCCTCTAGTGTTTTGATTTGTACCTCTCCTCTTTTTTTCCTTTTTTTTTTAGTTCATTGAACATTTCATTGGCATTTGGCTCCATATGCTGAAAAATGCAATGCAAGAACATTTATGTTGCTCTCATTTTTTTTCTTCCTGTTCATGTTGATCATGAAATGCTGCCTTGATTTGTGTTATCTTGTCCAAGTACTAAGTGTATATGCATTTAAATGAATAAATATAGGTAAGAAAACTCTTTGAGAGCTGAGAATGACATTGTTCTAAGTTCAATGATTTTCTTGACTTAGAATTTTTCATTCTTCATTCATAGACTGGTAACTATGCAGTCATAGTGCAATTTAAATTTCTCAAGCTTAAATTATATGGCTACTCAGATTTACACATAAGCTTCCATGCCATAATGATAGCACAATATTGAATACAAAGCGCATTGTTTCCATGTAAAATATGGTTTGGACAAGGAAGTTTATATAATTTTGTTTTAATTTGATTCATTGTTGTTAGTGCTTGAAAGTAAAGACAGTCTTCTGAGGGATATAGCTCTTTATCTTTCACAATCAGCACCAAACTTAAATATTTATGACAGATTAAAAATGAAGGTACAGAGTGGTTTATTGATGTTCATGTTTATTTCTGACTTAATTTCATTCAAATGGTTTACACTTTAGCAATAAATGCTTATATATTGATTGACTTATCTTACTATTGAAGAATTTCTCATGGGTTAATTGAGTGATCTTCTAAGTCAACTTTCCAGAAGAAATGACCTTTTTAAGTTGTCGAATGATTTTTTTTTATATCAGTTTTACCTTTTTGTTTTACAGTAAGTCCCAGTGTTAGATCAAATCAGTCTTAGATCATCAAAGTATTATTGCTCTGTAATATAAGAGACAAATTTTTTAACCTTCAAAACTATCGTTTTTTGTTCTATCAATTTTCGCTTCAGATTGTTAGATCACCGATAATTTCATCAACTTTTTGAATGTCATTCAATGTCAAATGGTTAAAAAGGAAACAAGCATTCTTTATTGTTCTGTTTTTTTAATCACTTTACAAACAAAAAAAAAAAAAAAACCTCAATGTACCTTGGTATCTAAAGAAGTATCTGCGCCCAATATCTATTGCTCTTTATTTCAGTTTTATATTTATATTATTAAACAATGCCTGCATTTCCGTGATTTTGAAACTGTCTCTAAACAAGTGTTCAAAAATTTTCATTGTGGTTAAAAATCCAACACACACATAGTGGTACATTTCACATCATTCATTTACTTTGTTTAACAAAACTACAACCATTTCCAGCTTTAAAGTTACATTATGTTTGTTTAATATTTCCTCTACCTGACCTGTAAACAGTACCAATATTGAAATATTGATATGTTCCCATGTCTTTCTCCTAATCTAGACTTACAAGGTATGTCATTTATGCTGTTCATCCTATTTTACCTGGCAAGATGCGGTTTTCATGTACACCTTTTTGTGCAAAATTTCACTGATTTTGGTATATACTGTACAGTATTTTATGATGGAAAAGTTCAAGATAACTCAACCCAAAGAATCTTATGTTTAAATTGTATAATGAATAAATTTTATCAATACAAGGATATATTTTCCCTTGATAGACTTCTCCTCTCGTTTTAGACCACTAACATTTATTTTGCTATGGATGGCAACATTTTTTTTAAATTGTCAAATACCACAGGTTTTTTTTAGGATTAAATTAAAACCTTTTTAAGGAAAATTTGCTTCGGTTTAAAATTTTTACAGTAGAACATACTGTCTAGCACAATTAGGTCAATCACAGATCCCTCAAAATAACTTATACCTAGAACTCATCTGTCATACCCTGCTGATTCTGTCCTTATTTCCTTGTAACGGTTACATTTTTGCCAAAGAGGTTAAAAGTTCACATGCATTTGTCAAAGAATCTGACCTCAACTATTCGAATAGATTATAATATTAGCTTCATAATAAATATGACACTGTGGCTCTCAATCATTTCTTTTTTTTTTACATTGTCAGATTTAACATTACATTTCTCATGCGTCCAAACTAGCTGTTGTGATAATTCTTTACAAATAACAGCTTTGTCCCTAAGTGTTTCTGTTTGAGTAGACAGGAGTTTTTTACAGACCCCTTGGCTTTTCTCAATATAAGATTATTCTGGAACAAGTGATTGTCCATCTTCTTTTAACTTAGACTGTAGACTGTACTTACCATAGAAAAAGGAGTAGCATTAACAAGAGAAGTAGGAGGAAAGGAGTAAAGAGAAGGCAATGTGCAAGGATAAGAAAGAGTAGAAGGGAGGGTGCTGCGCAAGGAGAAGAGAAGGAGTAGAATAGAAAGGGGAAGAGATTTGCTGAGGCAGAGAGAAAGAAGCTAAAAAAAGAATTTTGAGGCAAGAACAAGAGGAAGAGAAATGGGAATATCCGGTAAAGAAGGAGAGTTATTGTCTTGTTCAGAAGTGGGAGGAGAAGGGGAGTAACAAAGGATGGGGTAGATTGGGGGAAGGGTATGGCAATTTTTTTATCAATTTATTGTAATGAAAAAAAAGATATCATGAAGATATTCAATGCTTTAATGAAAACAAAAAGAAATCGACCTAGATCAATTTTTAAAATTCTCTCTTTCTTTTGGTTTTATGCATGCCCATATATGAATCTCTGATTTTTACTGTGGCAAAATGAAAAAGAGATGTAAAATTGTTATGCATTTGTTCAATATGTGGTTATTGTGCTTGAATATTCGAACACGGCTATAAAAAATTTTCCCAAAATAATGTGAGGAATCTGTGCTGAACTGTGATAGGGTATTACATAATTTGAACTCTTTCTTTTTTTCCTCTTTCAAAGCTGCAGCACGTTTGTATATATTTATTTCTGTTAGTTTGCATTACGAGTTGTTTTCAAACATGTATTTATGTCACATCTATCAGTGTTGATAAACTTACATTGTTTTGTGCAATCCCTCATGATAACATTTTATTTTTGTTAACCATCACCAAAGGGTATAAAGTTTTGAACAAACAATGCTATTGCTAAAGGCGTTACTCAGCAAAGAGAACAAAATTGTTATCTTATATTATAGTCGATGATCAGGTAATGTAAATTTTCAAAAATTACTCATGTATATGGCCAAATGTTCTCTCTTTAGGGATAAGGGAGAGGAAAGAGTTGTTTGATATAGTCCATCCAATATGTGATCTTTGTCCTGATGTCAGGCAACCTGGAAATTCCAAACTTGATTCACCACAATAATAATGATCTGATTTAAAGCTATGATGAAAAGTCCCCAAAAACGCCTTCACACTGCAACAGAAGTGCCAAAACTATGTAGCCCAAAAGGGAATGTAAAGGTTAAAATATACTCTGTACTCTTTCATGAATGAGTTGTTTGTTGTATTTTCTTGTTTGTTTGGGTTGGATTTTTTTACATGGATGCAGAGTTTTTAGGTGACTTGAAGTCCTTATACATGTAAATATTCATAATTTGTAATAATTAGGAGATTCCTCTTTGGAACAATAACTTTTAATTCTTGTTTTCTGAAGAATAAATATATTTATCTATATTTAGTCCAGCCATCCCAACCCCTTACTAACGTCTGAAAAATTTCGATCATGTAGACTTTCTATAGCCTTTGTACATTCTTTTGGAGATTTGCGAGAGTGAAGCAGATTTTCTCTTTTATGGCTAGACTTAAAAGTACTTGTCACATATAGAACTAATATATTTCAAATGGTCCTTACACAAAAAGCAGGACATAGATAAATTGTCATAAACACATCTTGACTTTTGTCTAAAGAGAAAACAAATCCAATCTTCAAATAGTTATGATATTCAAAAAGGTACACCATGTAAATTAGGAAGAAGAGTAAGATAAAGCTTCTGTTCAAGTTTGTAGGTAAATTGTGTTAAGTCCCACTTTACCTTCTTAGACATGCATCAAAAAGCAATACATTCTGTAAAGCACCTCACTTTGATTTTTACTTGATGTGATTTCTGGATATCATTGAACAAAAGTTCTTGTTTATGTCTGATTTTTTTTTCCTGACCTGAGATTTTATAAAATATGTGATGACAACCCCAACAAAAGTTTAAACAAATTTTACTGTAATAAAAAAAAAAGTGTGTGGTTTTTGGAAAAGTTTTCTTCCCTTGCCTGGCACCACCGAGGTGGTCTCTTCCTCTAAGGATTTTTATAGAGAAAATCTGAGACAGGACTGTCTCAGGAAGGAGAGAATATAAGCGTTAGCAATATGTCAGTCCCACACCTGACTGTTGGTTCAGCACCTGTAGCTAAACCTGTTTTCTCTCATAGAAGTGGCGGGATTCTCTCTCTCTCTCTCTTATGAAATATTTATATATTCATGAAACAAAGCGAAGATCAATCAATTGACATAAATAAAAAAAAATGAGTATTTGAGTATGACTGATCTCATGTTTGCCATTGCTGTATTGATTGATTGATTGTATTGTATTGTATGGCAGTCAAGTCAACAATAATGTGATCTTGTAGCTTTTCTGTGTATTAAGCTGAACTGCCTCGAACTGAATCACCACCAACATTGGAACCTAACAATGGGCCCTTTAAATCTCAAAGCAGATGTTCTTTCCTGGGCTTTTCAGCTAACTTTTAGTTTATTAAAGATTAGTTAGGAGTGTTTCTTGATTTTACTCAAAATATATATTTTTGTAAGAGTTTTGGAAAATCTTTAAAGGTATCAAATCTTAAAATAGTTACATGTACTTGGATTGTAGGATTTTTTGTCCCTTTTCATTTTCTTTGCTTGCAAGATTCATTAATTTTGGTTTGTTGAAATTTCTTTGATTGATTCTATGCGTCTTGTAGCTTTTGCCTATGTTCTTGTGTGTCATTGATTGTGGGTCAAATAAAATTTATTTGTTAGATGATTTGCAGTTGTTGTGAGATTTCTTTATAAAATTTGTTCAAATCTTTGATTACAATTTTGAAATTGCATCAAATTGAACTTTTGTGCTTAAAGTCTTAAGAACATTTTTTGGGATTCTGTATTAATAATATGCAGCACGGCAAATATGGAGTTGGTAAAGAGGGCAAGCTTGTTTCAATTAAAGAACCTTGTCAAAATAATTGCAAAATCTATTTCAAACCATCCACCTTGTATCATACTCAATTTGGTGGGTTGCTCCAGAAGTAACGGAAACACTCTTTTACCTTAAACCTTTATTCCAAAGAGCCATGAGAAAGACACATCATCTTTCATGATGTTTTAAACACAGCTAGGTCGCATGGGCTTGTTGACGCAAAAACAGTCACTTAAGCTTCTAATAGACAATATCCGTGATAAATTTCAACGACAGTTACCTTCCTTGAATTTCTGACAAAAACAGCCTAAACTTAAGATTAGTAGTTAGTTTTGAATGCAGAAACCAGTGTTCAGAGACGGAAAAATAATAAATTTTATGTCTTGGCTTTCAGCAATTATTATTTAGGTTAAATCTGGACATTATAAAGGAATGAACAGGTAAAAAATTGTTATTGCAAAAAAACAAACAAAAAAACAGTGTAATACAAGAACGCGTTTGTGGCACTCCATAACAACCAGCGTGGAGAACAGCAGTAAACTACAATTGCCTCCCTCGTGACTCAATGGAGCAGAGGGCAGTAGATTTAGTAGAACAGAGTAAATAACTAAACATGCTAAAACACACCCAAGTAACCTATGAGACACTGTCAATGCTCGCAGAAGTGGGGATAAGTGTCTCTTTGCCCATTAAAAACAAAAAGTACAGCTAGTAGGTCCACTTAACAATGTCCGACCCAAAATAGTGTATCTTTTTGTGTATGTGTGCATGAATGAACCACACTAAAACCCATTAACAAAAAGTGTGAAAGTCGCTAATATGTCCACACATTCTAACCAACAGGATCAGTTAGAAAAAAAAATAAAATACAATAAAAGACACACGAGATAGAATCAAAAAAAAAAAAAAAAAAATTATATAGAAAATTAGATATAGACAAAGTTTTGAGTGTATCTTTTTTTGTTTGTATGCATATTTGACTTTGCAAGAGCAAAATGCAGGCAAAATTCTGTTTCTCTTGTCCGTTTTTAGTGTAGAACGAGGTACATGAATTCATAATTTATGAGTTAGGTCTGTGCATCCCGTTTTGGTCTAAGAGTGTCAGAAAATCAAGACGTGAAACTCTCGCTGACCTTTTTTAGGAACATCGTCCGTTTTATAACATCAATCATAGTGTAGGCCTTTTGGTTTTCATTTAAATAAAACGAAGGTAAAACCAAAACTCTCTTTTTTTCTAATTATTAGATTTATTTACAATTTAGAAACATAAATTTAAACAGGACTAGCATTCATGAGCATAATATCGGTTTTTGTTGCTTTTTCTTTTCATGTTTGTATCTTAGTTTCTTTCTTTTTAAACCCTTGCTACGCTGTTCTGACCTATTTTAATTTTGCTCAATACCGTACTTCCTTTCTTGTGTCATAGAAAATTGAATTGAATTATTCGAGCCTTGAAAAAAAACCAAGCAAACAACTATATGTATAGATGCATCGTTGGATAGCAATTAAAAGGCCAATAAACCGACAAATATTTAGAATTAGAAATTAACATAATATATAACCGATACGTAAACACCAAGCAACCTTTTTTGGCCATCTGATGAGAAGAGAGAAACTAAAACATCTTATAAATTATGACAACTGTAATGATAGATGGAAATAATAAAAGGGGAAAACAGCGTGAAAAGATGTTGGACGGACTAACAAAGTGGCTCAAAGTAGGAAGAGTGAAAGAAGCACTGAAAGTGACAAGTGATAGAGATGCGTGGAAGGTCATAATCGCCTACGCTTAAGAGCATGGCACCTGGTTGATTGATGAACAGATAAATAGATAGATAGGTAGATAAGCACACATGGATAGATGGTCAGATTGATATACACAAAAACAGAAAGTCAGACATGCCAACCATCAGAGCATATTATTTGAGAATAGAGGAGGTACTTCCTTTAATACAACTAAACCTTCTCTTTAGAAGAAATGACACAGTGACATCAGTAGGAGGGAAAAAAACATTTCTTTTCATATGTAACTAAATGAACAACTAGTCTGCTCCTTATGACATCAAATTGCAGCTTGTGACATTATGATGCGTTGTTCGAATGCTCAGAGCTCATGAAGATGCTGTCACTTCTTTTGGAAAATGCTTTCATCTAGATTTAATTCTTGGTCAAACATAATTTATCCAGACGCAAAAATCGTTTTGCTTGTTATTTTTCTGTCAAATGGTTTTCAATCGAGAAATAACATATTACTGTAATTATGTACCGAAAAGGGTTGGTCTTAAAATTCTATATTGGTTATCTGAACAAAATGACTAAATCCAAGGAGATCTGTGGTCAACCCCATTTTCCAATCATAATACCAGTCTTGACTTTTTTTTTTAATTAAAAATTTTTTTGGAATGATGTTTCTTTAGAAGACGAAACCTGAGATCAACGTTGATGGTGGACTGAAATTGGACAATAAATCGATAAAATTTGAGCGAATCAATCAATTGACGTTTAGGCGGCAAATTTCTTGAACTTCAAGTCTTGTTACCATCCACGTGTAAAGGTTTGAAAGCAGCAGGAAGCAAAGTGTCGGTGGAAGTGAGCTAAGAAAGTCAACCCTGCTACCAGTATAATAATGCAGGGTAGTTGAAACTGGAGCTTCATCTTTTCAGTTTCTATTTGATGAAGCTTATTTGGTGTAAAGAAAAGGCCTGAGCTACCTTAATTATGACAGCAAGAAAATCAATTAAAAAAAATAAAATTATAAATAATTGAAAAACAAAAGCAATTGTCTCCTCGTAGTGATGGTTTTTGTAACAAGGACGACATTGTCGTGTTAACTTCTGTCAAATCTTGTATGAAAAGTGAGAAAATTCTTAGAAGATATGCTTTCAAGTCTCGCCATCACGTTCTATTGGGTTTAAGATGCATTGTAATTCTGACCCCAATCCTGGCAGTTTCATTAACCCTAGATAGACTGGTGGCAGCTGTAGAAAAAAACTGATTTTATAGAACCCTGATATTGTCTGTTATTTCAAGCTTTTTTTATGCCCTCTCATTTTTTCTTCTGCAAATAACCCTATGTCTGATTTTTCTTCCCATCCCACAACCTTATGTAGCACTAGTGCGGTATAACTATGAGATGTCTTTGAAAAGTTAAGTATGAAAATGTCATTATTGGAAAGAGCAATCTTTTCTGTCCTGGGGATTTAGAATTACCCAACCTTTTACTGAATTTCTTGGGAAACATTTAGAGGATGAAGATTTGATGTTCAAGAGACAGTGGAGAATGAAGTATAAAGGATAAAAGGGAAACGGCAAAGGAGCTAAAGACAGAGAAAGACAGAGAAGAGCCATGGAAGAAACAGAGATAGAGAACAAAAGAAATTTTGATAACCAAACAGCTTAATAAAAATGGCAACTGAACTCATGAGGCTATGCAACTAGATGTACAAGGTTAGAAATTTCAAATTTGATTTATTTGGCACATGTTTTAAAGATAAACCTGGAATTAATCATAATACATTTGGCCGTTCCTGAGAAATTATTGTGCAAAGGTTTATAAGGTTAACAACTTTCAGGGACAATATCCATTGTACCCATAATGATCTGCTTCCAAAATCTAACAATCTAACTCTCTACAGTGCTAAAATACAAAGTTGAAATGAAATTGCAATCAGATAGAAAAAATAATATGGTAAGACAATCTTGCTAATGAAAATACCCGTTTCATTTGGTACATTTTTGACTCAAAGGACTAGAAATTATAAATGAAAAAAAAGGATGAATATTTTAAAAAAATGGCATAAATTAAAATCAAATTAGAAAAGGCACTCATATTCATTGTTATAATTTTTTCATACTGTCTCTCTCCATTCTTTTTTAATGCCTTCTTTGTACTTCTCTCTCCCTGTTCACACATATCTCTCTAAGAAATTATTTACAAAAACAATGAATATTCTTGTCATTAATAAACCAACTTATATTTATAAATTTGTATCTAATAAAAATGTTCCAAGTCTGCTTTTAGATAGGACAGGTGGCAGGTAAAGTTGAAAGACAATGTCAAAATAATACATAGGATTTTCAGGTAAATAATTATTTATTATAGGGCCTATCTTCATCTAATATGATCTTCAATTCAATGACTTTCATACAAAATTCACAACTTAAGCTTTATGGTAAGAGAACACCATCCACTCTCAATCTGACATAACCATAAAATATAAACATTATTTACAGTTTGCATTGTAAAATATTGATGGCAGATCATCTTTGCGGCAAATATCAACAAGGCCCAGGTCCCATGTAAAATGTTTTGATTGCATATTATCTTCATGGCCAATATCAAGGCCCAGGTCCCGTACTTGGGAATGGTAAAATGCTAATGGCACAGGCTGGAATGAGCTTATGCATACTAATAAAGGGTTTGTATTACATGAGTGATGTACTATGATTTTCTTTTATTGAATGGGGTTCTTGCTCTATACTTCAGTGATATCCATATTCATTTTTTTTTTTGCATGTAAAGCTATTAAGCCTATGTGAAACCAGAAAACGCAACAGCTTATAGTCATACTCTTTAGACTTCCTAGACAAATCTATTTACAATTTACAATCTCTAAGAGAAAACAGGAAGTTTGAATGATTGTGGGAAGGGTATTACATCTAAATGATACACTCAAGAAGTTTAAAGAAGCTTGAAATGGCTTTGAAGAGCATGAGACAATAAATTGGCAAAACTCTTGCAAACCTGACATAGAATGTGGGATGTCTAGATGGCACCAACTGTTAAGATCTAGTAAAACAGGCTATGTAGCATGTTTTATACCAACTGCTATGATTTAGAACAACTTCTAAAGCTGGTGAGGATTGTGTGACAAGTTTAAAAAATAACACTAACAACTAACACCTTGACATAACTCTCGAGGCTGCCACAGACCATGTCAATGTTTGACATAATAAATCATTTGAGATTGGCAAAGATTGTGTGACACTTACTTTTACACTTTGTCAAAATTTTCGAGGCTGACAAAGATCCTGCAGCTGTTATCATTTAGCTTAACTGTTTAGCCTGGCTATGTGACACCTAGATGCCACAAATGTTATGACTTAACTGTTTAGCCTGGCTATGTGACACCTAGATGCCACAAATGTTATGACTTAATTCTTTAGCCTGGCTATGTGACACCTAGATGCCACCACTGTTATGACTTAGCTTAACTCTTATGCCTGACTATGTGATATCTAGATGACATCTCTTGTTAATCTTATCAAAATTCTCAAGTCTTGCTATGTGACACCTTGATGCCATCGCTGTTATGACTTAGCTTAATTCTTATGCCTGACTATGTGATATCTAGATGACATCTCTTGTTAATCATAGCAAAATTCTTAAGTCTTTCTATGTGACACCTTGATGCCACCGCTGTTATGACTTAGCTTAATTCTTTAGCCTGGCTATGTAACACCTAGATGCCACCGCTGTTATGACTTAGCTTAATTCTTTAGCCTGGCTATGTAACACCTAGATGCCACCGCTGTTATGACTTAGCTTAATTCTTTAGCCTGGCTATGTGACACCTAGATGACACGAACTGTTAAGACTTAGCAAAACTCTTGAGGCTGGCTAAGACTGTGTAGCATCGCAACTGCATGGCCATATCTGTCATGAAAGAGTTCACTGTGGAATCTTTCTCACTCTTCTTGCACTCAAAGATGCTCACTAGCCAAACATGGGGATCAGCTCGGATAATGAAGTAAGATATGTGAGGCCTCTGGAGTGAGTCAAAACACAAGTAAAAACGTGATTAAAAAATTGGCAAAGAAAAAAAAATTGGACAGTTCATTTCTCTCAAATTGCACACCCTCCCCCAAATTTGCACAAAGACTTAAAAAATCAAGATCAAAACAACACTGAAATCTATACGTCAATTATGCTTGACTCAAATGTCAGGTTTGGGGGAGGAAAAATGTCCTTCACTCATTCCATTAAAATATTGAAAACCATGAGAGCAGTATGGTGGATGGACCCAACTCTACAATCACAGTGGGACCCCTATAAATCAAATTCTGATCATTCAATTTCATGTGTAATTCAAAGCTGTTTTACAAATTTCTCTCTCAAAGAATATTACCCTAAAGGTGAACATAGCTTTCTCCAATCATTTCTAACTAGGCAGCCAAAATTTTATCTTCTGTAGTATTATACAGTCTTAAAAGATAAAATATTTTAGACCCTTTAGCAAGTCCAACAAGAATATAGCTATGTAATAAACTCAACTTAATAATACAAAGGTACAAAAAAATGTCACATATATAGTTAAAAGTTTTTTCTTTTTAATAATATGATCACTAGCTGTGATATTGTTTCCCAAATGGTTTTCACAGTTATTGTATGAGAGCCAGTTTTAAATTAAAAAAAAAAAGCCAGCGGTATTCTTAACTACTTGTTCAGTCTCTTTATAACTTTTTTTTTATACTCACCTTATCTGTGGCCTTATCATAGAAGACTTTGAGCTTGTCCCCCTGGTCTGGGCTGGAGTTGATCATCATCACAATGTTTTTTTTACACTCACCTTATCTGTGTCCTTATCATAGAAGACTTTGAGCTTGTCCCCCTGGTCTGGGCTTGAGTTGATCATCATCACAATTTTTTCTTTTATATACTCACCTTATCTGTGGCCTTATCATAGAAGACTTTGAGCTTGTCCCTCTGGTCTGGGCTTGAGTTGATCATCATCACAATGTTTTTTATACACTCACCTTATCTGTGGCCTTATCATAGAAGACTTTGAGCTTGTCCCCCTGGTCTGGGCTTGAGTTGATCATCATCACAATGTTTTTTATATACTCACCTTATCTGTGGCCTTATCATAGAAGACTGAGCTTGTCCCCCTGGTCTGGGCTGGAGTTGATCATCATCACAATGTTTTTTATATACTCACCTTATCTGTGGCCTTATCATAGAAGACTTTGAGCTTGTCTCCCTGGTCTGGGCTGGAGTTGATCATCATCACAATGTTTTTTATATACTCACCTTATCTGTGGCCTTATCATAGGAAACCTTGAGCTTGTCCCCCTGGTCTGGGCTGGAGTTGATCATCATCACAATGTTTTTTATATACTCACCTTATCTGTGGCCTTATCATAGAAGACTTTGAGCTTGTCCCCCTGGTCTGGGCTTGAGTTGATCATCATCACAATGTTTTTTTTACACTCACCTTATCTGTGGCCTTATCATAGAAGACTTTGAGCTTGTCCCCCTGGTCTGGGCTGGAGTTGATCATCATCACAATGTTCGGCCAATGCACCGGGTTCACTGCTCTCTCCTGTCAGACATACAGAGCGGTAAAAAAAACAAAAACACATAAATTAATTAGAGTGACTGTTTTTGTTTTGTGACAGAGAGATAAAGGTAGGTAGATAGAAAGTGAGAGAGGGAAACGACAGAGAGACAATAACAGATGAACCGCATGAAGGGTAAAACACATAAATTAATTAGAGTGACTGTTTTTTTTGTTTTGTGACAGAGAGATAAAGGTAAGTAGATAGAAAGTGGGAGAGGGAAATGACAGACAGACAATAACAGATGAACCGCATGAAGGGTAAAACACATAAATTAATTAGAGTGACTGTTTTTTTTGTTTTGGGACAGAGAGATAAAGGTAGGTAGATAGAAAGTGAGAGAGGGAAACGACAGACAGACAATAACAGATGAACCGCATGAAGGGTAAAACACATAAATTAATTAGAGTGACTGTTTTTTTTGTTTTGGGACAGAGAGATAAAGGTAGGTAGATAGAAAGTGAGAGAGGGAAACGACAGACAGACAATAACAGATGAACCGCATGAAGGGTAAAACACATAAATTAATTAGAGTGACTGTTTTTTTTGTTTTGGGACAGAGAGATAAAGGTAGGTAGATAGAAAGTGAGAGAGGGAAACGACAGACAGACAATAACAGATGAACCGCATGAAGGGTAAAACAGTGATAAAGTGATTGGGTTAACAAAGTTACAAATGTTCTGCTATCTTGTAATATCATGTCAACTGAAACAAGAAGCTCTGTAATTGGACAGCATTTTACTATCTTAATCTTTTACACTATCTGGATTGCGCAAGTTGGAGGAATTAGTAGATATTTTTACAATGGTATAATTGGCAATTATTTGAAACAAGCAAAGTTCAATTATCTGCAGGGATGAGAACTGGACACAAAATGTTTTACTGAACTTTTTAAAATTGGTTGATGCAAATGGCGTAGGTGAAAGCATTCTCTCTCTCCCCTTTCCCCAACTAAAGGAAAACAAAATATGATTGTACCCTGAGCCATTTGTTTTTTTTTTTTACTGATTTAGCTATTTTTTTTTCTGTGCTCAGACTAAAAGATTGAATGAGCTGTTGAAGCTCTTCTACAGCTGTTTCCCCAAATGCTACTGCTTTCTGATTTTTACTGGCTCAACTGAGGTTTACTTATTAGAATATGCATAAAAGTCTAGATATTCTAGCTTACCTTTATCTTTTCTTAAGACATTTGAGCTGAATATGATCAATATCGATTAGGTCTAAAAAATTTCACTACGCCCCACTGGCCGTGTAAAAAGGAAAACATCAATCTAACATTTAGATCTAGATTTATAATTATTTGCTTCGGAATGAAAATCACCCATTATATTTACATTCTCATGTGATATTATGCCCAGTTTTGATTATATGGTCTAGATTAAGTTGTACTTAGGATTTCCAATCAATCTTAATAATCCATAGTTTAAGTAATGTATCTTGACCAAAAATAAAATTGTCCTGTCGTATTAACTATTATCAGATGAAGAAATAAGAATGAACCTTTGTTGGAAATAACGGCCGGGTCTGGGTGTGAAGATGGAGAGAACGAAGTTTTTTTGAACGAATGTGCGTTAAAAGTAAAAAACTTGATCGCACAAATATCTTGGATGGTTTCAACCACAATACAAATCACGATATGGAATTCAATGAATAATAATATAAAAAAATACACAATACTGATATAATATATCACCCAGTTTTATACTTTCCCACAGGTTGAGACTTGACGACGGAAAACTTCATACTCATTGTAGAATTATATTGTCACTTAATTTTTTCATAAAAAGCAAAGAAAGGATTTACGGAGGATCACATGAATGCTCAAAATATAAGGAATTCTGTAAATTTACGAAAAATTCTCTTCCCTGTATCAGTTAGCAAAAAAAAAAAAAAAGAAGAAAGAAAGGACTAAATCAAGCTTTGTCAATATAAAATATTAAAAAAAAAAAGAAAAACAAATCTTAACTGACAATGGGATAAGGAGGCTGCATTTAATGTCAAAGCAAAACAGGACACACACACAGACTCACCACAGGGTATGCAAAAATTGGAGGGTACGTCTCCATTCCCTGCGGTTTTACTGAATACTTCTTTGGGTGGTGATAGCCACCCTCACTGACTTGGCCGTGCAACCCTTGAGACTCCAGGACTAAATAGACACAGTGGGCATCACTCTTTTTCAGGAACGTATGAATTCTGTGGACAAAGAAGAGATGCAAACATTAATGTATAACTGCAACATAATTCACAACTGATATTCCAAGACTAGCTCTTACAATGAACAGATTGACAAATATAACATAAAAACTAATCTTTTGATTAGACGCAATAGAGCAGAAATTTACTAGTAGACTCATCTTCTCAAATAAACAAAAAAACAACAAAAAAAAAGACCACAATTGTTAGTTACTGTGCCCACCCTTTCATTCCCAAGCTGTCCTCTGTAAGTTGATCAGGTGACGAGGTGAACTGCAGGGTGTTTTAGATGAATCATTTAATCCCACTGGCTGTATGATTGTTAACCAGAATCACATAATCTACGATACACCTACTGTGAAACTAAAGGCCCCTTTCCATGGATTTTAAACAACTATGTTATATGAAATATCTAATTTGGTGCCTTAACAGAAAGAAACCCATCCAGCTTTCAGCTAAAAGTTATAATGTATAAAATTATGACCGTTGATTTTGCCTCTCTGTATTTTTATGACACAATTAGTTTGTACATGAAAATCAAGCATAGTTTGCTGTCTCTTCTTTGGAAATGATCAAAAGGGCTTTATTTCCCTCTTTATTTATGATTTATAAATTGGAGAATTTTATTTATAAAAAAATTCTCTGACAGGTATCTTACTTTTAAAAAAATGCAAATCTTCCAATAAAAATGATTTTCTAAAGCTATTTCGATTTCACATGTCAAGAATGTGTAAGAATTTTTTCCTTCGTTCCATACTTTCCAACAAAGTCCTCAGAGGTCTTGGATAGATTAGCTTTCAACAGAGAAGGTACGGTCTGTTTGGCCAGGATGTCGTAAAAATACAAACCAAACTGTAGATATATATAGAGAAAGTCGCCATAAATATACATATAAAGGACTAACAAAAGGTAATGAGAACTATACCTGAAATGGCAATGCAGAATATTAATGTGCTGGGTACTTAATTTTTTTATGGTTTAGCTCTAAAATTAGAATTCATTGTCTAAAAAATTAAAAATGTAAATACTAATTTAAAATGCTTGCTTCAGATGAGCCAAGCCTTAACCTGATTTTACTTCTGAGCTGTTAAAATCAGCTTGAAGACAAATTATTCACTCTCAAAACCTAGTGGGAATGGCTTGTGTAAGGAAGGTGGAAACATAAACCAAGGAGCCCCATAAAATAAAGTCAGTTTCAACCAAGAAAGTATGTTAAAATAATCAACAATAATTCCTGTCTGTTTGTAAAACTTGACTAGAAATTGGGCAAGACCGAAATGTTGACAACAGTGTGCAAACAGCCGAACCTTTGATAACAAGATGGCCTTGAACCTTGTAAGCCAGCTGTGCAGGGGAGGGAAGTGCTGAGTTTTGGAAGACCGGGCTCCAAAGGCCGACTTCACCTGATCAAAAATAGAGTACTAGCAAGTAAGAGGCGAATGATAGAGACACATAAAGTTCATAAATATGCATCACTTGATGTGTTTCAAGCAGGTTGACAGGACTAGTATAGAATAGAAATTAGCTGTTTCAATAAAGTTGCAAAAGCATTTTTCGAAAAAAAAATGTAACACTGACCTTACAAACCAGTTTACCTTTAGAACAAGAGAGCATTACAGAGGAACAGGATTAAGAGAAAATGCACAGCTCTATCTTATTGCAACATCTTTCATTGTCTGTGGTTGTGTACTCATATTTTACTATTATGATATAGAGATGTGATTAAAGAGCCTATCCCAAACACTCTAAGCTGCACATAGCTCAGTCGAGATTTGAACTGTGGACGTTTTAGTCAAGATTCCATACTTCACTCAAACAAAAATATTAGAAAAAGATTGTACGACTGCTGGTTTCTCTTTTTGGCAGAAGGAATGCTCAGCCTTATACTCTCAGATAAAATCATTTAGAACTTTGTATTTAAATCTACACAATAACAACACTCTAAATAAAAAGAAAATATGGCTTTGGCAAAAAAATAAAGCTTTGCCAACAGATCTCAAACTGAGGTAGCAAAATAATAATTGGCTAACTCTTCAAATGCTATTCATCTGATTTATCCTTTTGCTTTCAGCTTGTCCATATTGGATGTCTAGACTGAGGAACACATGTCAACTGCTTGAAACACAAGATAAGATTTTTAAATATACGTTTCAGTTCTTGATTCACCTTTAAAACAATCAGGTTAAAAAAAAATCATTTGTGACTTTCATTAATATTGACTCTCACACAAGAGACCAGATAGCCTTCTAAGCCAAGCTGGTTTTAAGCATTTACTTCATATTTCGTTTAAAGGATAAGTTACCTTAATATTGCATTTTTTTTCACCAAATATTTCAAATTCAGCCCATTTTACTTTAGAGGTTTAGAAAAAGAAATAATATGCCTTGTGCTACCTCCTTGCTTGGTATCATGGCTGCCCAGCTGTTCAGTTTGGTGTGTGCCTCATGGAGCTGCATGACACAGGGAAGATAACTCCAGGTGGACATCAAGATCTGTGCTTGCATGAGATGGCACAGACTTTCACACTCATAACTGTAAAGAATCAGACACAACCCAATATAATCACAGGGACAAGCAGGCAAATGAGTAGAGACAATGGTGACATAGTTACAAACACAAAATTTCATTTCTATTCTTCCATATTAGCAAAGACGATTGGGAGATGATGAAAAAAAAAATTATTAAATCAATCAACAAACAGAAAAAAAAATTAATGCAGCTTATTTACCCAATTTCATAGGGTGTATTGGGTTAAATCAACCTCTTCAAATGGCAAATCATTCAGTTTATATCTTTTTTCTTAGTTGATCTTTCTCAAAACTATTACAGGCCCTATTGAAAGTCTAATACTTAAGTATTCTTTTGAACTCTTGATATGGGAAGCTGATTAGCTGCAGGTAAATAAACAAAAAGTAGAGTCTTACTATACGGCTGCTAGATTGAGATTGTGTTACAATGATCATCCCAAATGCTTTCATAGAAAGCCAACAACTTGTTTTAAAGTATAGAAACCATTTTGATAATATGGGCAACTGATCTTCTTTGAATATAAGCTATAGGTATCAAAGGCTTAAAACATTTGATGCATGCTGAAGTCTGAATACTATAAAATCACTAACAAAATAAAAAGTTCTGAGAGCCATAGTTGTGACTCACCTAAAGACTGTTCGAATAGGACTAAGCAGAGGATGATGAAACTTTTTGATGTTCTCCTTCATGATCTCTTCGCACATCATGACTAAGTCCTCAAAGCTAACCCACTGGCGCATGCCTACAAGGCTGGACAGCTGCTCATAACTATAAAAAGGGCAAAGGTCAAGGAAAAAATCAGGCAACAAGTCCATATGAATAACTGCATATTTAAAGTTAATAGTTTTCTCAATTTCTTAGTGGTGAATATTCTACGAGAAGATGTTCCATTCTGAACTCTTTTGAAAAGTAAGAAAAAGAAAAATTTTGTTACTTTCAACCATTTTTTTTTGTTCAAATTCAAATTTCACACATCCAATACATTAGGATTCGTTTTGAGAAGTCATATCTTGTCTCTAATTTGTAGTTGATAAATTATTTGGACAAATATAGAAAACTTAGGATTTAACACACATCAACCGCCATCTCCGAAAAAGCTTGACTGATCTTGCATCAAAAAGTTATTCTTTGAGGGGAAACTGTGGTGCCTATTTTTTGAAGATAAAGATCTAGTTTAGTGCTGATATATAAGCATGGTGGTGATAAAAGAAGGGGGATTGAACAACTGGAGAAGGGAACTCAATATAGTTCAAAATTTTAATTTGTCCACATTTTAATGAATAATTCAGGTTTTTTTTCATGTCACTTTTTCCCTTCGATATAAAAAAATGTCAATAGTAAATAACTTTCATGTCCACAAAAGTTTGTGCAAGGATACAATTCAATCATTTTGATTCTGCCCCTCACGAAGAATGACATCTGCCCACTGATGTGTGATAGCCAGCTGTCCACATCCTCCGAAGCACACGGCTCTGCAGATTCTGTTTCCTTACTCTTGCCTCCTGTGGCTCCAGGCGTCATATTCTCCATACGCAAAAACTCCTGATGTAACAAGGCATAGATGGACTTGGCACCCTGGATGGTTAAAAACATAGGAAATGGAACATGCAAGGAAAACAAACAACAAATCGAATGCATTTGCCAGTTTTTGCTTTCTCTGTGATCAATATTGATTTAAAGAGAGCTGACAAAATCCTAAAATACATAAATGATTTTGGGAAAAAGAAGGTAAAAATATCTTTATCTCATGTTTTTCGTATCATTTGCACACTATTTTGTTAAAAATCTTTCAGTTTCTAAAACATATAAAAGAAGACAATTGAACTAACGACATTTTTTTTCCCCATCAAACATCCAAAAAAAAAATCAGCACCCACATCTTTACTCTTGACAATGTTTGAAAAGCGCTTGTGGCTGAGGAACACCAGACTGTTATAGCTTTTCTCTGCAGATGCCAACTGTGACAGACATTGTAGCATCTCTCCCCAGGTAGCAGCACTGCTGAACTTGTGACCTCCTTTCTCACTATCCTGTTGGAACAAGGCAAGATATAGCAATCAGGTATCTTTTAAAAGCACAGTTCATCAAGAGGAGCTGGCAATATAATAAGCAGAGCACACGAACAAGGACTTAAAATGATTTCTTGTTTTGAAACTTGGTGGAGTCCAGATCCCAATTTATGACCTGGGGAAAAAGGTACTTAACTGACTTCTTTCCATTCATCAAGACATGATTCGTTTGCCATTTCTATATTGATTCAGTGCTCCCACAGGTTTCTAGACCCTCGGCACTTAGACTTTGTTTAGTAAATAGTAAGTTTAGCATTTGTGCATTATATTTTAGAGCAAATTGAAGTAAAACTTCTCAATGTTGTAATACCTTTAAAAAAATAAATTTTTTGAGATATTAAAATCATGATTCATGCTACATCGGAATACCAAGCCGTAGTATTATATATGAATAATTTCATCAAAAAGTAAACTATATTTGGACATAAAAAAGCAGATATTCAACCCCTAAAAAACTTGCCCAGCAACAATGACACACATGATGGTCACGCTCTCTGAAAGGTTACAGGGAAAAATACAGGTTGCTTTGCTGTCATAAAATCATAATCAGTTTGATGTAATATGATCAGCCCATACAAAGAAAGCAATGCTTACCACTAATTCCTTAGCTTTGTCAAAGCTAGCCTGACTCAGCATCTGGAAGTAGTACTCTAAGATTGACTCCTCACGTGGAGTGGAGGGAATGGATAGCTGTGTGGTCACAGATTCGTTGGACGACATCTTGGTTGCCTAATAGATATGTATAATTATATGAATGACATGGCAGGATTAAAATGAATAAAAAGTTTCAAAGAAAGCTATGAAAAAATATCTAAGGATTCTGATGTATTGACATATGCCATCTTATCTTGAAATCTATTTAAAGTAATGAAACCTTAAAAAGTATACAGCTGTACTTGAGAGCTACAAATGCCATAGGAAAAAAAATTGACGTAGGTCTTTTTTGAGACATATAAATTTTAACTCCTTAAAAATTACTCCCTGTCTAAAATCTCTTAAAATGATGGTTAGAAGTTCACTCTCAAGGCAATCTGCTTAAATTAAATTATATTAGTCTATATACTTGTACTGAACTTGCTGCCAAGTAAGTTAATGATTTCATACACATGTTTCACAACTTAATAAAGCCTGCATTATTTTTTCCAATCCATTTGCCTCAAATCATGTTACATGCCGATTCAAAAAAGTAGGACTGAACCTACATAATTTACATATTATCTTTAAAAATCAAACTGTATCTGGTTAAGTTTCCTCAGAATTTTACCCATTCTTAAATTGATTTCTAAGATATGGATATGATACATGTACATGTTTTCGATCATTTTGATCAAGTTAACAAAGGCAAAAAATATTTACCCATTACATCTTATCTGGGCAGCTAAAAGCCTATCACTTGTAAATTTAATCAGAGAAGATAAAGCATTCAATGAAATAATACATGTACCACATTTGTACAACTCTCAATAAATGTTATCGTATATGATCAACCGTATTTTAACACTCATTTGTTCCCCCCCACTAGTAATTGAGAGGTCACATTCTTAAACGTAAAAGACAGGATATTTAATTAATCACTTTTGTTAATTCAGTGAACCTCAGACTTAACAAATGAGCTTGATCTCATCGAAAAGTTCTTTTATGATACAATATTTGTTGTAGACAAATGATTACCAAGGGCAGCTTGTTCTTTACAAAAGATTTTTTTTTTGTAATGAGCTTATGGAGAGGGAAAAATCTCGAATTTTTCCTAGTTTGTTAAAAGGCAAGCTTATATACAACCTGAAGTCAGTGGATGCAAGGGTCACTGTAACCTCTCTCTCCCTTGGAAAAATATTTCTTAAAAAAAAAACTTGAATAAAATTAACCATTTCCATCCTTTGTGAAACAGAAAAAAAATTATTTGAAAAAATACTGAATACTTCCATCTAGAAAACTAACAATAACAAAAATTATCAGTTAGCAGTATTCTTGTCCAAACAGTTGGCTGCAAGGAAGGCAACTTTACCAAATCGCTAAGATCCGGATCAACAACAGTCCATTTAGAACTCTTCTTTGAACTTTTAAACCTGCAAGTGAAAAAAATAAAGAAATACTATAATACTTTTAAAATTGTTTTTATAGTGGAAAGGTACATGAATTAAATAAATTGCAATTGAGGCAAAGGAAAACACATTTTATAAGAGAAAAATTCACTGTCATATTTCATATAAATAACCTTTTTGTATTGTTCTTGTTATTCAATATAGTTCTCGATTCATCTAGAGACTCTATTCAACAAAACATTTTTTTCCTACCTGAATCCCCCATATCCACATGATGTATTTATATACTGGATGAGAGTATTCACACTTATAAAAGGTAATAAAAAAATCTAAAAGCTAGAATTATAATTATTCTCAGAATTGCGAGAGGAATGGTGAAGACTATTATTGATACACTATGAAGTTTAAACATAAAATCTAAAAAATTATCATTTCTCTAAAAACTTTTAAAGGAGATTTACAAAAATGTTATCAATCAAACAAATTATTTCAATAACATTCAAAAGAAAGGACCAAAGAAATTGAAAACAAAATAATCCCATTTAGTTTTAAAGAAGGCCAAATACTATAATCACACAACCAGAGCTAAAATACATATAAATTGCATCTCTTTTTCATCATCAAAAAGAAAGAAACAAATTCTGATAAAAGACACAAGAATTCCAAGCAACACAATATGGGTGTGTTTGTTTTGAGGTTTTTTTTTTGTGGTTTTTTGCATTGCCAGGCAAAAAAAAAAAATTCTGGAGGGTCACCTCTATAAACAGAGAACTTAATTCCCAATAAAGTTATTTGCCTTTCCGATCAAGCAAAAGAAAGCTACTAATCAAAGCACAAACTCAAGCCCATTGCTCACACCTCTGTGGTTAGATAGCATGAGGCACCAAGTTGAAGCATGGAGTTTTTTTAAGCAAATCAAGGGTATCAGTTCATAACATTACTCATTTTCCTTTTTTGCTAGAAGCTAAACAGAAAAGATAAACAAAAAATATGAAATCAGAGTGGAGACATCATCTATAAGGTTTATTGTGTTGCGATCGAGTCACAGCAAGGACTTAGGGTGATTGAAAATCTAAAACTGATTACACATTCATGAGTATTTCAATTGTCTAAAACATTTTGGGAATTATTTTTTTCCTAAACTTGTCTTTCAATAGAAGTTTGAGAACCATAATTTTGCATATAAAAATATTCTATCCATCAAGTAACCACTAAATACTGAATACTAAAAAATTTCCCCTTCCTTCCAGAAATTAGTCTGGGTCACATGTAAGCCTGCAAAAAAGTAATGGGGCACAAGTTGCAACTTTGAATTTTATGAGTTCCAAATATGAAAGATTATCCACTCTTAAAAAAGTTAAAAATGTTTCACCCTTGGCATTTCTAAGACATGTCTCAGTTCCATTTTTTTAGAAAACACCCCAGATGTATGTTATCATGAAAGTTAAAGAAAAATTAAATTAAATTTAAATATTAACATTAGATCTATAGATATCTCCTTCATGAAAAGAAATTTGATTTCCATTACATTAATACATTTTATTATGTATAGGTATAAAATGTTGGATCAAATATAGATATGAAGAAAGTGATAATGAAATACTTATAAATGCAAAGGTGCTAGGTCTTTGTTTTTCATTCATAATGCTTCAAAATTTATAATCCCAAAAAAAGGGTCACATCTTTGATGGGCAAATTTATGGTGCAGGAAGAGAATGTGCAAGATTACGGGCCAAACAGACGTGAATGAGTCATATTATCATTCCTAGATTGAATAAATAGGATATTAAAAATATGATACATGAGTATTGAATGTTTGAGGAAACACTAATAGTCTACTTTTTATTAAAAAAATTCATTGAAGTCATTTGTTTATTTTTCTATGTAATGCGTTTCAAGTATTATCTTAGAACAACATAAAAGTATAAAAATTATTGATACATCTATTTGATTTCAAGGAAACTTATTGCAAAGTGTTTTATGGCTTTCTATTTATTTCAATTTATATCTTGTATTTTTCTTGACATTGAAATAGCTGGATGCTCAGATTTGGCCATAGGAGACTAAAAAAATGAAATTATGTGCCTCTGGAGAGATTATTTCAAGTAAATCTCTAACCAATCTTTTTAGGAAAAAAAAAAACAACAAAAAAAACTGAGTATAAAGATCAACCCATGCATATTTTTTAAATTGTACATTTACAACTGTTTATTCCTTAGTATTCACAAACTCTCTTTAATACAAAATTTTAGAGCAAATCTAATCTTTAAAATAAAGGATAGGAACTAGGGAAAAAAAAATGAATTTAACATAAAAAAGAGGAAGATAGATCCATACCAAACTGGACTCTCTACAACATTATCATGTTTCATGATAAATAACTATAAACTTTTTCTTGCTGAAATTCAAGCCATTGGTAGAAATTAATTCAATGCATACAACAAAGAGTATAAAGTATGCAATGAATTGTTATCCTCACCCTGTAAGCTTAAATTTAGTAAAATGTGAATAAATTCTAAAACAAGTTTAAAAACCCACTGTTTGTTATTTAACAAAAACTAATTTTTCTCTTTACACCAATTTCTTCCTCTTTTAGCAACATGCCAAGTAAAATAACTACGTCTTTTCTATAAGGAAAAAAGCTGAATAAGTTAATGTTGCTGGTGCTTAAATGAGAGAGAGGCAAGTGCTATTTATTTCCTGCCATTCAAGATTGGTGAGCAGGTTTAAGGTTGCAGACCTGGTGAAAGTACACAAAAAAAATCAAATTTATTAAATATTAGTGCTATAACTCATTACGGAATGTGCAAACCTGCGTTAGAAGAAAGACTACACACCTTCCACCAGACGCTGCATATAAGACAAAGCCAAAGCTACAGAGTAATTGTTTTGGGTTGAATTGTGGTTACTTTGCAAATGTTCAGCACTGCATAAACTTTCGTGATGTCAAGAGCACAATAAGTCCTAGGAAAATAGTTATTTAGGTCCCATTAAAAGGACATTGGATTTAAAAAAAAAAACAACAACAACAACAAAAAAGAAAACAATCAATTATTTCAATTTATCATTTTCATCATCATCTCAACTTCTCACTTTCTTATCTTCTTAAAAATTTTCACCAAAGTTCAATCATTCCAAATAAATAATAGAAAGGAGAAATAAATATCTACTAGTACTAATTTAAGTTTAATTTCTGTTAATAAAAAGAGGAAAATATTCAGTTTCAGGAAATAGGCAGAATAATTAATCAATGGTTACAAGGAAGTTTCTAAGATATATGCCATCAAGTCAATAAATTTACAAATGTACAAACATGATTTTCCGACTAAGGCCAGGTGTTCTCCAAAAATGATGACCCTGTCATGGGCTGAGAGGAAAGATGTCAACAAAATTATGCTTTTACTTTCTTGAGAAAAACATAATCAAAACTGATGAAAGTTCATCAAATTTGTATCAAAGATTAATGCAGGATTAAAAAAAAAATTAAGGTTTAAACGATACCATTTTAGTTCCTTAAAAATCAAAAGGGGATATGAATGATGTAAATTGGTAAAAAATGAAAAAAAAAATTATCATCAACCACACTACTCATTATACATGTCGTATTGATCATTCAAATCTATGAAAGGATATTTGATTTTGAGCCAACACGAACTTAGGGAGATACAAGAGTGGAGATCGCATATTTGAGTAATCCATTTTTCATTTCAAATTTGTCTACAAAAAGAAAGAAAGTAAACATTGCAACTTTTTTGGGGGAATAATTAACATTATAAGAAACCAAAATAAAGAGAGAGAGAGTGAGAAAGAGAGAGAGAGAGAGAGAGAGAGAGAGAGAGAGAGAGAGAGAGAGAGAGAGAGAGAGAGAGAGAGAGAGAGAGAGAGAGAGAGAGAGAGAGAGAGGGGGGGGGAGAGACAGAGAGAGGGAGAGAGACAGAGAGAGAGAGAGAGAGAGTACTCCGACGAGAAGTACTATTCATGACCTATTCTTTTATAAGACACATTTACTTTATTATATATGGCAAATAATTTCTATTGTTATTAATATCACCTTTTGTTCTGTAATTCTAATTTAAATTAATAAATTCTGCGTCGTTTTTTTTTATGAGTGTACCATTTTATAAAGTTGCAGTGAGTGTGAGAGTTACTGAGACCAACTGTTTCATTCTTTTTTTTAATGGGTCCATAGCTCCTCTTTGATTTTGAGTATTGTACAATCTAGGGTAGGGTATAAAATTAATACAATACATCTTATGATATAGATCTATACAATAAAAAAGCTTTAGATCTATACAATGAAAAAGCTTTAAAATTTTTTATTTAATTCACCCATAAACATATTGCTGACACAGAGACAGAATTGTTCAAAACATACTTGTAATCTTTTCTCATTTACACAATCCTTAATTTTCTGAATAGTATTTCACAAGATCTGAAATAATATCAGAGGGCTGCATGTTGTCTCACTCATAGTCTCCATTCATGTAATCATACCAACCAACAAGGAAGGATTGATAGATAGTATAAGTATAATAAAGCTAGCCTTGCGGCAAAAGACTCTTTCAAGTATGAAATTGAGGCAACGGAGAATTTAGGCAACTTGATTAGTTACAATATTAATCATTTGGTCCTTAAATAAAATTTGCTATTTTTATTAACAATTTCGCTTTTAAACTATATCCTACTCTTTCTCTCTCAGGCATTTTTTTTTTAGTGAAAAGGTCAAATTAAGAGCACACACACTAAAAATGTAAATTTAAGGTTGAATGATTTTGCCTACATTGATTATACTTTTAAGTTGGAATAAAGGCACACTTGTGCGATGAAGTACTATGGTTGCATCTCCAGTAAAAATCTGAAAAATTTTAAATTTTATAAAAGCTTAATTTGTAAGTAATCTAAAATAAATACTGTTTTAGGTACAGACTAATTTATTACACCAAAGTGGGCTTCGTTTGATCGGGACCAAAGAAAAAGATTGAGCTTGGTTTTTGGTTAAGGTTACACAAAGTTTAAATCATTTTATAACACCAAGTTCCAAGAAGGAAACACACTATAGGGTTGCTACTCGCCTACTGTTTCTTCTTTAGTGTAAAAAACCGTCCGTACCTAGTAAAAGGTACTCTTTCCCCTTTTTTTTTCTAGACTTTCAGATTCATTCTCTCTCACACTTTGTATCACAGTATTGAACATGTGACCAGCTTAGAATTAATTAAAATGCCTATTGGCTTTAAAAGCTATACAAGCAGCTTTTAAAATAAGTTAGCGAAACAGTTCATGCACAACAATTGAGACTGTGACAAAAAGGTTTTTGTGATTGTTGTTTGCGATTTTTGTCATTCTAAAATTATTGGATTCTAGATTCTATATCTGGGTCTAGATTCTAGATTCTACCTCTAGATTTACAGGTTTTAAATCTATCTAGCCTTATGAGCTAGAAGCTAGACCTAGACCTAGATAGATCTAGATCTAGATCTAGATCTACTAGAATCATTGATCCATCACGTCTTTTGACTTTTTGAGTTCACTTACATGAGAGTAGAATAAAATGTTACCAGTGAATCCACCCCCTGGTTCAACGTGATTTGATTTTGTTTCTTAATTTGAAATATCCACTGTAGCCTCCACAGTATTGAATTTGAAGAAACCACTCATCCGTTCAGTATAAGTATTTTAATTATTGTGGAGTGAAAGACTTGTCAGTGTCTTCAACAGCCAACAAAGGGGAGATCACTCAAAATAATTATATGGTCAACAGTGACTGTTCTGTTGTACCAAAGTGAAACTAGATGCTAAATCTAGTAGTAGTAACTTGTGAAGCAGATAATATTCTAGGCTGTACGGTTGAACGATCTTTTATTCACTTGTCATTTTATGCATCAGTGTTACACGATTTAGACCTATTGTTTAAAAAAAAGTGAGATGTTGATTTTCGCATAGAGTCCTATAATTTTTTTTTTTAAATTATAAGATTTTTTTTCATTGTTGAACTGGAAGTAGGCATCCCCTATGGATTAAAAAAAAAAGACATAGATCTAGTCTAGATCTAGATCAAATTAGATCTAGGTTTGGATCTATATACTGAAAACTAATTTTGGTTTCAATCATTGTTAATTGAGTATTTATCTTATTGTTAATGGGAAATATTGCGTCTTAAAGACTGTACATGTTGATGCCTTAAAGGTTGAAATGGCAGTGGACCTTTCAAAACTATATGGCCGTGATTTTGAGTTGTCCTCTGGTGTGGAGCTAAATTTTTTGCAATCAGAAACAGGAGATGTAGGCTGTGTCGTGTGGGATGCCGCTCTTGTCCTTTGTGCCTATCTGGATCATTGCCAAAGAAAAGGTCTTTTAAACTTAGGCCATCAGACAGTTCTCGAATTAGGAGCAGGCACTGGGGCAGTTGGACTGGTGGCTGCAACCTTAGGGTAAGCGGTCTACTCTTGTTATTGGATTCAAAATTATATTTATTTTTATGATTCAAACAGGATATATATCTAGAAACATCTCTCGGACTGCATTCACAAATGAAGATGAGCAGGTTCAAACTTATAGATTATTTGTAAATATTTTACAAATTTACAAAATTATAAATTGTCCAGTAGTATTGTCTTTTTTTCTCACTATCCGATGAATTTTTTTTTTTTGATAAAGTTTTTTTTTATTTTTTTTTTTCAAATCCTTTATTTAAAAGCTGCAAAAACCTTAAATTGAGTAAACAAATTGCAGTCCCACACCATTCTTACTTCTCCCTCTGAACAAACATGTTAAAGTTAATTTTTAAGTGAATAAACCACTCTTATCATACTTTCCAGTTTGGTTATTACTATTACTCCCAAAAATTTCAGTAATGTTTAAGCTACACATTCCTAAATGTGCACCTTAATTTGGAATTATTTCGAACCAAAAGTGCATTACATTTACCACCAATGTTGTAAACAATGAAGGAAAAAAAGTGATTCAAATAGGTAGGCATAAATGTAAATTATATGTTTGAATATATATACATGTTTATACACTGTATTTTTTTTTTGCGGGGTGGGTGGGGAGGAGAGGGGAATTGGGCTGCAAGGAAGTTAAGTTTCATAGCACAGGGTTTGTTGGTTTGTTTGCTTTTTATTGAGAGTGCATATTGTGAAACTTTGGAAAATATGGAGCAGAAAAGGGAAGCTTATAGTTTGTAAAATTATTTCTCACGGAAGGGAGTATCAATAAAATTAATTATTGAAGGTGCACGGAAAATAATGTTGACAGGTAAGTCCAGACATCTGGCTGGTCACTGATGTATTTTCAAGATTTCACATAGTCCTGTTGACATAAGAGATGCTTTTGTCTTATCTCTCTTTTGTTTTTTGTTTTGTTTGTACGTTGTTTCTTTCTACATAGAATATGCAACTGTACAACTTAAATGGATTGAAACTTTTTGCTTAGAAAATGTTTCAAGATTCCCTTTGATATTGCAGAGCTGATTCTTTTGTAAGTGATCTACCTGAGTTGGTGCCATTGATGCAGCAAAACATAGACAAAAACAAGGAAAAATTATCTGGATCTTGTCAGGCTGCACCACTGGAGTGGGGAGATGTTGTGCAAATGAATCATCTGAAGGAAACAGCCTTCAATAATGGTCTAGACTATATAATGCTAGCAGATTGTGTTTATTACGATGAAGTAAGTACATATTTTACATTACCTCTAACTTAAGATATTGAAATCAGGGCAGGTTTACACTTTTTAGGCCTGATTAATATGTATTTGTGAAAATTTTATGAGACCTTCATTTGTTTCTGTATTCTTCTGTTTGATAAAGTCAAGATATGCGAAAAAAAAAAAAAAAATACACCTTTACATTAAAAAAAAAATGTAAAAAAAAAAGAAAACATTGCCTGATCTCGGTTTATTAGAAGTTGATTAGAAGCCTAATTCTTCTCACATGCTTCAGATTTTAGCCCAGCATAAAGTGTCATAGCCCAACCTGTATTTAGCTGATGATCTAAATGCCAAGGGGTAACACTCCTGTTCCTTACTGTGGACATTTCTGTTTTTAGTTGTTCTTGAAGTGTCAATATCATCACATCACTATGTGCTTTAATTTAATTTCCAGTCTGTGAAGCATTTGGTTGATACTATTGTTTGCCTGTCATCAAGTAAAACAACAGTTTTGTGCAGCTATGAGGAAAGAGAGCTTGGAAACAAAGAAGCATTACAGTCTCAATTTTTCAAGGTAAATCTTCTGTTTGTAGCATAAAACACATCTAGTTGAGATGCAGTTTTTGTCAAAACATGCATGAATTAATCAACTTATCAGCAAAATAAAGTGCTGTGATCTTTATAAAAATTGCAATAAAGAGAAAATCATTTTTTACATTCGCACTTATTACAGTATCTAATTTGATTAGGATGGTAAAAGCTAGACAATGTTTTTTGTTTTAATGCTCTGAACAGATCAATCAAGCATCTTTTAGTTTAAAAAAAAATCTAGACTCCAACTGGGAAATACATGTATGCGAAAGAGTTTATGGATGGACATATGTAAAAGAAGAAAAAAAAATCAAAGGTTTGTAAAATAAAAATTGGTAGTTTCATCTGCAAAAGTGTCACTTACCTTGCAGATTGTATTATTAATTTATTGGCTTTCAGAAGATTTTAAAGGGCTAACATTACAAATTTCTTACAAAACTTAGGACACAAATTCAATTTCATTTTGTTTGCAGCTTATAAGTGAGCATTTCTCAGCGTCGGAGATACCCATGAGTGAACATCACCCAGAGCTGAGTAGCCCTGACATTCACATCTTCAAATTCACATCCCTGAGCTGACCAAGAGAGAAGATGGTCGAGTGAGGCCTTGAGGTTGAAAGAGGGAACTGATTGAGATAGAACATTAAAAGAAAGATGATGTGATTAAATCAGAAGGTCAAAGTTTACCAACGGCTGATAATATGACTGTGAGTGTATGTTTGAAAAAGAGTGGGGATGTGGAATGCGTCAAAGCAAAAATATGCAGAGAGAGAGAGAGAGGAGGGGAGGGGGGGAGTATGGGTAAGGGTTGATATATATACATTAAACCTTGCATATAACGAGATAGTCGGGTCTGACAGCGTTTCCTCGTTGAACCCGAGGTCTCGTTGGATAAAAGATAACTTTTAAATTAAAAAAAAAATGTCTTCAAGGGAGAGAAACTACCCAACGCTAAACTTTTAATAAGTTACTGTCCCGTATTGCTCAACCAAATGAACGGACCTGGCCAAGTGTTGAGGAAGTAAAGTTTTGTTTCGCATCTTTTTAAAATTAATGTCTTGCTTCTTTAAAACACATTTGTTTTTAAAACAACTCTTCCTACCCCCTTTCCCCTCCCCCCCCTCCTCTCTCTCTCTGTCTCTATCTCTATCTACAATGCAATGTATTTCTCTCACTAGTCTCAGTCTCAACCTAATTTTAAAAAAACCAAAGAACCAACTTGTTTCCTTCTTTGCCGAGATCTTCACTTCGTCACTATGCCTCGCTACTTTTCTCATTGTCTTTGCACATTTGTTGGTCTCTCTCTCTCTCTCTCATGTAATCAGATCAACATGACTGTTTTGATCTTGTGTAAGCATGCCCCCTTTCACTCTCCGGACCTTAAATCCTAGATAACTGCACACACTATAACCCCCCCCCCCCCCCTTTCCCTTCCCTCCACTGCGCACCCCCCTACCCTCTCTATCTCTTCTTTGTTTTCTGCTGCGATGCCTTGCATCTAGCAGTAACACTAGGTCTGGAGTGCCCAGGTGGCTTTGTTTTCTCCATCTTACTGTCTTACTGGCCCTTCCCTTCTCGTCGATACATCCGTCCACACACCTTCAATCGCACATGCTTGTGGACATTTTATGGTCTTTGCATGTGGATCTAATTTTTATTGCCGCCCAGTCAAAAAAAAAGTGTACACGGTAACTTTTAATGTGGTTATGTTCTTCTATTGAGGCCCAATACAGCCTTGTTTCATCTTGCTTAACCCAAGGTTGGTAAATTTGACACTTGTTGGATCCAAGGTTAATTTGTCGAGGTTCACTGTATATAGTTTTGATGACAAGATAATTATGGGCAAAATCATCAACAAACACCTTGTTGACCTCAAGGTAAATGTTGGTTGTAGATCTTGAAACTTCTGTTGTTAGAGAAAGTTTTAAGACTAAAAAAAACATATTTTGTTACAAGGTCTCAGTGGGATAATAAAATAAGTTCTTTTGAAATACAAGTTTTTTCTGGTCTCTTCTTTTGTACCAAAATTTTGCAATATATATTTTTGATTGTGTGGTAATGAGAAGAAGCAGCCATCATATTTAATATCCACCACATAGTGTTCACTTCCTTGTCTCTTCCTCTATCTTTCTTATACATGCACACACAAAAGCACAAATCCTCCATTGTTTTTTTGTGATGCATTTCTGAAGACAATTCAGGCATAAGTCACTCAGAACTGTTTGGAGTTACACGTTATTCAAGGTATAAAATGAGCAGTTGTATTTGATAATTCTCTTTAATGACCACGAGAAAATATCTCTTGCCACCTGTATGCTATCAATAAAAATTTTTCACACCCTTTAAAACTAGAAAATTCATTTTGCATCATGATGCAATGAGTTTTCAAAACTCAATGTGTCATAATTCCACTTTATAAGCTGACTTAGCTTTCATCTTTGAATATGTGTACCTTTCATCACAAGTCCATCATCTGTAGAAAGAACATGTTCAGTAACAAAACTTAAGTCAAAATAGTTTGAATCAATCTTCCCAGACATAAGCACTAAGTAAGTAATACCAAAAAGGTCAGCTGACAATATTATATTTAGATGCAGGCACATACATAAAGAGGAGCAAAAATCTGTGAAGCCAGTCTGGGATTAATTAAAAATAAAGGCTTTTTATTGGTCAACAGTTGGGGCAACAGATTGTCACAATAATGAACAATTAATCATATATGTAATGTACGACTCATTAAATATATATATATATGCCATCACAGTCACCTTGAAAATTTTCATCAGTGATAAAAATAAATGCATGTATGTTACATCAATTTGTAAATGCTATACCTAATAAACCCAAAACCTTAAGTTTCATATGCTCATGCTTTATAGGATAATACATTTTTGGTTAAAGCAAATTTGGGGACAATTGGGTAAGTTATACCTATAACAACTGTAATTTGTTTTTCTCTGCTTTTTTTTTTTTCAACATGATTAGTCACTTGAATTAAGTGGGAGAAAGTATTCTTTCCCACAAACTTTACAGCTAAAGCTGAAAATAAAGTTTTCATGACAACTGAGACTCACAGTAGTTTGAAGGAAGATTGCCAGATTTCAATAATTATAAAACATTCATCATAAATTCAAATTTGATTTGTCATTTTCCAAGTAAAAAAGTTTGTTACTATAAATTACAAAAAAAAAAAGAAAAAAAATGCACATTTCTCAGACAAAATAAAGTCATCAAGTATAAACTTTCCTAAACCCCTGTGGTCATGTGAAACATTTGATATTCTTTATATTGTCCAGAAGTTAACACAAACAGATTTACAATTAAAAAAAAAAAACACCTAGTGGCTCTTAGGGCTCCCAGCTGATAAATTGCACAAGATACAATTAACTTCCAGCCAAAAATCAATTTTCGCTATCCCAAACTGGTTTACGCTTCTGGATAAAGGCACTGATACCTTCCTTGCCATCCTGAAGAGTAAGATTGTCCACCATTGTTTTTTCAGCCAATCTGAGGATAAATAAAATAAATGACAACAATTTTAAAATACAAAGTTGCATTCCAAGGAAATTTCATAGAAATGGTAATGAAAAGAATACTGCAAAATCTCTTCAGTTTATACCTCAAATAATGAATTTGTTCATTAGTTGAAAGGTTCATAATCTAACTGCTAAATCTATTGGCTCTACAAAATGTGAATGACACTAGAATATGTATATATATATATCCATTTTATTCTAGATGTAGGAATAAAATGAGCTTGGAATTTTCTTTTCTTTATTATTTACAAAATTATATATATAAAAAAAAACCCAAACAAACAAACTGAAATTCCATATGATCATTACTATTATTATGATATTTCTCTGTTTGATATTACAGCATTAACTTCTAATGTTTATTCAGATTTATGAGTTGTAGTAATTTACGAAGATAATGTTGGAACTAAATGAGCTAAAGATCACCTATATGCATTTCTCCTCTCAAGAGACATTTGAGCATAAAAAGTTGCTTTCCCTAAAGCTGTTACTTGTTTGCTAGTCTCACAAATTCGTTCAGCAATTTTCATAGTCTGAAAAAAAAAAAAGCAAATAGCAGTTTGAAATCAAATACTTAGTTATACCAATCTGTCAACATGTGTCCATTTTAAAAGTTTGTCGAATATCTTTGATCAGATTTATCTAAGAAAAGTATTCAAAGTGATATACAATATGAATACTAATATGTAGTACACCTCGGACTTAACAAACTAGTTCAATCATTTTTAAAATTTCTTTGAATGCAAGATTCCTTGGAGTTGGAGCCATGACAAGGCAATGAACTAGGGAGGTAACCAACCAAAGTGAAATCATCACATAATTATCTCCCTTGACTTTATGAACTAACTACATGACTATAAAACCACTCTTTATCCATCCCACCATTGCCCAAGTTATGACCACTTTGGCTCTTTGATCCTGTATCATGATCTCCCCATGTATTGGCTGCCGCTCCCTACCCCTTTACTCCTCTCTTTTTACTATCTTCTCTCTGCATATCAATACTTTGCTCTCACCAACCCGTAGTATTACTATCGCATAATGTAGCCTACACCCTGGGTGCCCAACACCTTTACACTTCAAGCATTTCTTAACAGCCGACAGGAAACTTTTTGATTCAATTTCAACTACATAGTTTCTAAGTAGAAAAGCATTCTATAGGGGACTTGCCGTTAATTGTAGTTCGCTGAACCCGAGGACCGATCTGAGATTAGTTAGTCTGATGCAAGGTATTTTGAGAGAGTCAAAGAAGAGAAAAAAATGGGGATTTTACTCTAAGTGTTATTGAATGCAAAGTGTTCGTTGAATCTGAATTTGTTGGATTCGAGGTGTACTCTATATCTAAATGCCTTGACACATTTGAATAATCTTATGGAAACATTTTTTTTTTTTGATTGGCTAAAAATGTTTCAGAGTATAAATGTGTAGCAACACCACAAAATGAGACATTTTGCCTCAGAAAAATTTTTGGGAAAACGCAATTTTCCAACAGAAAGCTTAAAATTTATGCTTTTTATACAGCTGTAATTTTTAACTTTCATATTGTTCCAGAAGTAAATGCACTTTAAATAGCAAGGATTTCAAGCCTTCTTTAGAAAAATGACATTTTCCTAAGTAGTGGTCTGCCGCAAAACACCTCATTTTGTGGTGCCGCTACACAA
Source organism: Elysia crispata (assembly GCA_033675545.1). NCBI lineage: Eukaryota > Metazoa > Mollusca > Gastropoda > Plakobranchidae > Elysia > Elysia crispata. The sequence continues at coordinate 154,866 of JAWDGP010003382.1, read as the reverse complement.
ATTTATACAGTACTCACTAGCTGCAATAAATAAAAATTAATGACAAAGCAAAAAAAGTGTAAATGGTCCTGGAAAATGCTAACAGTAACATCTCCTCAACTGCTTTAGCTGAAAAAATTATGTAGCTTGCACAAATTCAATAAACAGCAAACTCTTTATGATTTTATGATTTGAGTTATTAGATTGCTTTTATACTATATTTTTTTCATGAATGTTAGCAAATAATCAAATCTAAAAAGACAAATCGCTATGAAAATTATGTTTGATGTCCTTAAGAGAAGAAATTGAAATATCATATTTTACAGTAAAATGCAAAAAATATCCTCATTTTTAAATAATCATTACATGACATTATAATCCATATTTTCAGAAGTGGTTTTATCTTAACAGCCTCAAACTTCATAAGAGTGAATAAAATTATTAAGAAAAATCAACTTGTCTCCTTAATAGTCCAACACATCTATGTACATTTATAAAGGGAAGTTTTTATTCTCAGGAAAACTTTAAAAAAGTGTATTTCAGAACGGGCAATGCCAAGTTAATACTACTAGGCATTCCCTTGTTTTGCCTCACCTCTTTCTCAACATCCTCTTCTGGGACAACCTTACTGATCAGACCATGAAGCAAAGCATCTGTGAATGCCATAGATACATATAAAATTTAAAATAATAGAAGATATGGCATTGAAATAGAAAAAAAAAAATTGCTTACTGGATGGTTGGTTTTTTATTGTGAACTCTCTTTAGGCATTTTGCCTTTTAGGGTAGCAATTAGTGCTTACAGAAGGTAAATGGGATTGCTAACTTTCACCTCACAAAGTGCAATGATGCTGTAACCTCCACACTCAGTGAGGCTATGAGGACAAAGTTGGTCAGGGAAGATCTTATCCAATCCCCAGATGACCCAGAAAGGATTTGAACCCTAAATCACCCAGTTAAAAGAAATAAAATAATTAAAATTGGTCAGATAAAACAAAAGTTATGTAAAAAGATCTGAAATTCAATTTGAGATAAAAAGACAATTATGTTTGAATAATATAATTTATCTTGCTTTTCACCTACCTTGTGCTGAAATTGGATATCCTGTAAACAGCATTTCCATGGCTACTTTTCTGGGTACAGAACGACCAACTGCAACACCAGGAGTCGTACAGAACAGACCGACGTTCACTCTGAGAAGAGTGGCAAAATAAACAAATTGAAGAAAAAAAACTTGTTTAAACAAATAAATTACGGAGAAAAGATAAAATTAAAAAAAAAAAATTTGCATGTTGAAATTACTTCATTTGTAGCTATTTATTAAAGTACCATTTTGTCCTTCAAAATGTCTTGGTGATTTGTAATGAGTCATGTGATTTCACCAATCTAGCAATAAAAAAAATATTGTTCAAATTAATACGCGTTTCTAGAGCTGAGTTGTATTATGGAAAGCTGTTATGACAAGGTTAATATTTTTACAACTCATTGATAAATATTCTCTGGCATTGGCAGTACTGTGATGAATACTTAGAGGGAAAAAATAAGGCAAAATCCCATTTCCATTTCCTGGTTTCATAACTATCGGAGCTACAGACAAAACTCTAATTACAGATTAATGACTATGCAGTCAAAAAGATTGAATCCAGGTGAAAATTAAACCAAATGTGGTGTTTCTGCAGGAGAACAATTTTTGTTCCAAACTGTTGCCTTATTCTATCTACATAAAATGATGAACAATTACTAACTTACAGTGAACAGGGAAGTATGCAACAGTCTAGCATCAAGTCTGAATTCAAATCATGTATTGATATCATTGTGATCTTTAAATCTTCAAATTCTTCATGTGCTTTTAGAATACCACCCAAAGCGGTTCTTCAACTGGCTTACCCTGGGGTAGCAAATTGTGAGTTTGCAGAAGCAACAGCGATGTCACAAGAAGCTACAAGCTGGCATCCAGCAGCTGTGGCTAGACCTGTCAAAAGATAAAAACATATACACATATAATTATGTAAAGATTTTTTTTAAAAGATAAAAACCTTCAAAATGACATCTGCTATTGACTTCTGGCACTGCCTGTTTTATAACAAGAAAAGGGGAACAAAAACATATCAGGATTATTATTTTCTTAGACAAGCTCAACATTTCAACATATTCTTTATTATCATAACTGACTTGAAAATTTGTTAGAATAAACATATTTTTCAACAAGTACTCTGAAGTTCAAGATGAGTGTACTGTAAATGCCTATTGTACAGTATCATTTAGAAAAAAGTAGTACCAAAATCATGATGAACTATCAAATGCTATAGTCTGAGTCTTTGGCTGATATGCTCTTGGTTATATCTGGTTACACTGTTTTACATATTTGCCCCTTAGAACAGAATCTCTTCTCCTTACAAACTGCTATACATTTGGGTTTTTTGCCATTGTTTCAGCAAAATTACTCACCATTGACTTGAGCAATGACAGGCACTTCAAGATCCTGAAAAAAAATGCAATTATTCTGACACTCACAATTTCATGTCTTTTTTTTTTAATCTGCATATTGACGATACTTTGGACAATAAACAAATCTCTAATCATGAAATTTGTCAAAGTTAAGCATGAACAAAAACATGAAAAAAGGTGGAAAATGAATTTAACAAATGAGAAAGAAAAAAAGAAAATGATGTAATGAAAAGCTGTATTTGGCATGTATAATGGTGATGGTGATGTGAAGAGGTTAGAATAAAAAACATCAAACAAAGGGAAGTAATTTTTCCACATCTGTAATCGATGGAATCCAAATAAGTGAAACTACTAATCAGCGGAACAAATTGAACCCTTAGATATATCAAAATTGACTATGTTTTGGCATCTCATAAGAATTTAACCAATAGGATTCTACATTAAGTTTGTATATCGATAAAGTTAGGGGAATGATAATCCCAGTGAGCACAAACGAACAATTTTTTTGTATTTAGTTCCCTTGCATTAAAGTTGCAAGTAACAAGAAGTTTCATTTTATTTTTAATGATCTCATACAGGCCCCCATCCATTTAAATGAAGGGAAAAGATCCAGTCTCAATTTTATGAGAGCAGTTTCAGGCGAACAAGATAAAAGACTCCCTAAATCGGTCCAAGGAGATTTAACAGATTTGCACAAATTTGTTTTGACATTACCAGTAAAAAAAGCATTAATACCTGTATCAGGTTCATCACAGATGTGCAGGTAGAAAAAACCTCCTCATGGTAGTCTGTCCCTGTTTCTGGTGTCTGAAATATATCCACACAAAGTTTTGTTAAATAATCACAAAATAAAGTGGATATATATGAAGGATGATGAAAGATGATCAGGTTCTCTTCACTGCATTAAATAAACAAAGTTCCATACAGGATTCGCTACAAGGTTATTAAATAAAAAGATCAATATAGAAGGGAGGCATACATAGATACATTGAAACCTCTCAATTAAGATATGGTTAATTCTCAGGGAAGAAGTCTTCGTTTAGATCGTTTATAGTAAGTATTATATTCAACGTTTTGATTAAAGTGTACCAGTGCAGAAAAGAAAAAGGCAGACTAGTCCCCAGGGTTAAGAAAAAAGAGATGTGAATAAAAGCAAAAAAAAATTTGAGTAAAACTTTTCATTACAGAAATTGGTTAACAACAAACTATACATGGGTAAACATGCCTCAAATGTGATGAAACTTAAGAATCCACAACTTGCTAGACATGTAATGTATGACTATGAAATAATTCATTACCTAAGATAACGCTCTTTGTCATGCTTTATGTCAAAGGCTGTTTGTGTATGACATGATAAACAAGGGTATGGAATGTTTCATCCTGTCTGTGATAATGATCTTTGTCATGCTTTATGTCAAAGGCTGTTTGTGTATGAGATGATAAACAAGGGTATGGAATTTTTTCATCCTGCCTATGATAATATGATCTTCACAGATTAAGGAATGGTTATAAACAAGGTGAAATGGTGGATAGGAAGTAATGTATAAAAGAAAAATTCAGCGCCATCACCCTGAAACGTAACCATTGCTAAAGTAACTGAGTACTTTTTGCCATCAGAATCTGCTGACTACTCTCAACGGCCTGCATCTACAGAAGCAAATACTGACCATGTTCTACCTCTTTTGTGCAGCAATCTACTGATTACTCTCGACGGCCTGCATCTACAAAAGCAAATACTGACCATGTTCTACCTCTTTTGTGCAGCAATCTACTGATTACTCTCGACGGCCTGCATCTACAGAAGCAAATACTGACCATGTTCTACATCTTTTGTGCAGCAATCTACTGATTACTCTCGACGGCCTGCATCTACAGAAGCAAATACTGACCATGTTCTACATCTTTTGTGCAGCAATCTGCTGACTACTCTCAACGGCCTGCATCTACAGAAGCAAATACTGACCATGTTCTACATCTTTTGTGCAGCAATCTGCTGACTACTCTCAACGGCCTGCATCTACAGAAGCAAATACTGACCATGTTCTACATCTTTTGTGCAGCAATCTGCTGACTACTCTCAACGGCCTGCATCTACAGAAGCAAATACTGACCATGTTCTACCTCTTTTGTGCAGCAATGTTGCCTTAATCAAAATAAAACCTACACATTGGGCAGTATATTGTCTGTATTTTTCTTACACAGGAATGGAAATCCAGCAAAAATACCTTGTGAAAGGCCATAGGTCTGTTGATGTTGACTTCATTTTTTTTCTCTTATCTAGTTTCATTACCTTACTCCAAGACATCTCCAGTCTTATGAGGTAAATAGTTAAGGTCACAGTTTTTTAAAAAAACAACCCAACGACAAACAATGGGCAGCCAACAAGTCAGAACCTTCAAATCAATTTGTCTAGAGCCCCATACCAGTGATTGAAATGTGAATGATCAGAACTACTGACCAGATGACGATTTATCAAACTCGCATTTTAGTGAAGAAGTGAAAGCCTTTACAGAAAGCTCAATTGCAGAAATCAGCTTTGGTTCACACTATCACAGACTCATGCTTTACACCCTTTTATTCAAAGACTTTCAGAGCATGAAATATGCAATTTCATCTAATTGTCATTCATTCAATGTCTCTCTGCGCACTGGAGGTTTCACATAGCTGGATCAAACAAAAACTGAGAGAGAGAGAGAGAGAGAGAGAGAGAGAGAGAGAGAGAGAGAGAGAGAGAGAGAGAGAGAGAGAGAGAGAGAGAGAGAGAGAGAGAGAGAGAGAGAGAGAGAGAGAGAGAGAGAGAGAGAGAGAGAGAGAGAGAGAGAGAGAGAGAGAGAGAGAGAGAGAGAGAGAGAGAGAGAGAGAGAGAGAGAGAGAGAGAGAGAGAGAGAGAGAGAGAGAGAGAGAAAGAGAGAATAGAATTGGACATAGAGAAGAGAGATTGACAGAAAATCAGAGAAAAAGAGATACAGAAACAGAGAGAGAGACGCACGCACAGAAAGAAGTATTTAAGGAAGACAAAGGACAGATAAAATGAAAGAGAGAGGGATGTCTAGACATAGAGACAGAGAGAGAAAGATAGATCGATAGATAGATAGAGAGAGAGAGAGAGTGAGTGAAAGAAAGAGATTTTTATATACATGTAGTGATATAGTGGAGAAAAAAAATGTTTGTCTTGAATTTCACTTAATTAATTTTTGTTGCTTTCGTGCAATTAATGTCTAACAGAAGCATTTAAAAGAATAAGATCAATTACAAAAAAAACAATGTAATTAAGAGAGTGCATGCAATTTGAAATGTTTTAGGCCTCAGACTAGATCAGCTAAACTTAACATCTGATACACAAAACGCCTTATGAAATTGAACTAACACCAATGCATCATTTCAGTGCCTCTGAGCAGGTATACTTTTCTATTGCCAGTTCAACAAGTGATGCAACCAACCAACTTTGTGCTAGTTGAACAATTTAACAACATTGCATTTTTTTGTGTTGGTTTAGCTTACACCATTCTGAGAGAATCCAGTTATACAGGTATTAAAAATATCCACAAACCATTTTCTCTACACTAAACATTGGATTGATATTATACTTAACTATTCAATGTATTTGAACATCACAGAATAATTAACTTTTTTTTTTAGACTCCCACATAACTCTTTTCATTGTGTTGAAGACAATCTAATCATCCTGTTAATATAACGTTTTTGACTCAAATCATACAGCAATAAACGTCAGACAAAAAATACACTGGTTAACAAAATAAACAGATGACAAAGTAACATTTTTTAATGTCCTAACAGTTATGTGTACAATTATGGAAGGAAAAAGAGCCAAGACCTTCATTAGGTTGGTTCATGGCTCAATAATTGATTGCATCTCAACTTTTATGTACTTTTTTGTCAATTTCGATAAAAGGTAATGCAGTTCACCAAAGCAATGAAATATAGGATAGCAGGCAATATGTGCTTCACTATCATTACATGCATTAACACTACAGCAGAAGGTAATGAATCTGAGACTGGAGAAGACCTAGATTGAGTACTGGGTCAGGCCTCTTTATAGTTTATACGGAGTGTTGTCACACATGCAGGATGTGATTGTATGCCTGCCACAGATGGGCAACAGAGGGTACACCAAGCTCTGTATTTTTCAACAGTTCTTGGAAGATAGATTGTCTGATTCTCTACAATCTGAAGCTAAGAAGACTATAAATCAAGTCATATGAACAAACAAAAAAATCTTCTGGTGATATTGATCAAATAATTTGGCAACTATGGTTTATGTTGAGATATAAAATCCCTTTCCATCAAGGAAAGGTGCACAAACAGTTTTCTTATATATATATATATATATATATATTAATTACCATGAAAATTGAAAATGATTCTTTTACACAAAACCTCAAAGGAAAAAAAATTGGATTAGGATATTGGCCAATGTTTCAGGCTTTGAGCATTGAGGGGATCACACAAGTAAATAGAGTTTACAACTGCCATAAATAGTGTAAAACTGTAATTTTATATGCTTATAAAATTGGAAACAATTAAGTCGATTTCATTTTATCTAATGTTTTAAAATAGAAAGCAATAACACTCACTTTGGTTATATTGCTGGCAGTTTCCAGACTAAATACATGTAACAAGCTTTTAAATGCAGCCAAGCTTTTAAATGCATTTCTTACTTCCTCTTGTGAATTTAAGTTCTACATATGCTCTGGTTCACTAAATTAAAAATAATTTAAATACCTTTCCATAGACTATACTTTCACATTAAAAAAATGTTACTCATACATATAGGTAAGGTCTGTGTGATGGTAATGCCTCCAGTGTTTCTTCATTTAAATCATTCTCACATTAGTGGGTGTATGTATGTATAATTGTGGTGAGGAATTTTTTATTATATTCAATGAAATAATTTACTTCACTTTTCCCTGGCATTTTTCATCACCAGCCTCTCCTTCCATTTATATGTTTTATACATAAATTACCATTCCGAAAACAATATATAGCTTGCACCCACTCCACATGAGTCAAGGATCTTCAATTTCAAATCTATTAATGTGTAGGTAACATGAGTAAAATTAACTTAGGAATCTGAGACCTCTCTTTTAAAGAACTGGGTGACAGAGATACGCATGATAAATTTTAACGTTGTTTAAGATTTTGATTAGGTGATGCCCAACATAATTTTAATTTTACATGTACCTGCTACTGTTTGAGCAAATGAAGATTATTGGCAGGAAAAATAAGTTCAAAACTAAAATTTTCGAGTTTACAGAATTTCACACAATATATTCTGGGCTTTTACTAACCAGTTCTTTTAGGTCATGGCCGGCACTAAAGACATGTCCTTTGGCTTTTAAGATGATGACCCTCAGATTTTCCTGGTCTCTTTTGAGGTTATGGTGAAGGCTCTGCAGCATGTTCAGAGATAGAGCATTCCTGAAAGTGTATTGTTAGTTAATTCAAGTTTTTTCACCTCACTGAAACATGCAAATAATGAATATCCCACAACAAAGAGACAGAGAATCAGTTAAAGTATATGCATTTCTTCTGAGTGAATTCTTAGAACAGACCAAAAACTGATTTGACCTCACTTCTCACAACTCATATATCAGGATGCTGAGAAACTTGCAAATCAAACTAAAATCCAATAGTTTAGCCTCATTCACAGCAGTTTATCTATATTCTTTTAATTACCCATGAGCAAATTTTGTAAGCCTACATTTGCAAGTTAAAGAACTCTCCAAGAACACCAAGTATGCATAAAATTTTATATACCAAACATCTCATGAATTACAATAAAATATATAAACAAAATCGACCTGAGGTGTTGTATGAAGTAAATAAGTGGCAATTTGTAAAAAAACAAAATTAAGGTAAACTTTGTTGACATATATATATATATATATACCTACTGTACCAAATTCGATGACCTCCGGCGAAATGTGAATTGCGTTTCCCGATGCGCATCGAATTGCACCAAAATTGAATAGAGTCATGTATGGACTACCGGAAACAATCTATCTTGACAGATTTGTGGAAAAGAAGTCGAAAGTTTTGTAACAAGCATGGGTTTTAGTAGTAAACAAAAGGCATTTTGCGTAGAAAACTATTCGTTACTCAGAAGTCCAAAGCAGGTTCAGTTGCTTTTCTGCAAAAAATATGGCTTGGATAGTAGATCTAGGTCTGGCATACCGACAGCCAAGTCAATTAGAAGGTGGTATGAGCAGTTCAATGTTTCTGGTTGCTTGTCAGTTGGTCACAAACGACGCGGAATGAGCTATGCAAAGCCTGTAAGATGTGGAGAGAACATTGAGGCTGTTCTCATGTCTGTTGAAGCAACACCAAAGAAATCAGTTCGAAGAAGAAGTGCAGAGCTTGGGGTGTCACAATCCTCAGTCCATCGAATTTTGAGACATGATTTAAAAATGAAACCATACCACATTTCCGTTCACCAAGGACTGACCCCGGAAAATGCTTTGCAGAGAAGAACCATGTGTGCCTGGTTCTTAAGACAAGTGAGAGAGGAGGAAGACTTTTTGAGATCGGTGTGGTTCAGTGATGAAGCCCACTTTTATCTCAGTGGTACAGTGAACTCGCGGGACTACGTGCATTGGGCGTCTGAGAGACCAGATGAGGTGATTGAAAGAAATCTTCATGTTACAAAGGCTACAGCGTGGGTAGCTTTGAGTGCACAGGGAGTTATTGGACCTTTTTGGTTCTGTAACGAAGACGGGGCAACGGAGACTGTTACAGCTGATCGATATATGAATGTGCTTACTCGCTTCTGGCGAGCATTGGGACGGTTCTGCGGCCATGAAGCAAGAGGTCAGCAGTGGTTCATGCAGGACGGAGCCGCTCCTCATACGGCAAGACGGGTCTTGACATGGCTTACTGACCACTTTGAAGGACGCGTCATTAGCAGATTCACCGAGAAAACATGGGCATCACACAGTCCCGATTTAAATCCCTTAGACTTTTTTCTTTGGGGTCACCTCAAGGACCAGATGTCAGAAGAACAATTTCAAACTTTAAATGATCTCAAAAATCTTGTCGAACGTTTGATTAGAGCTGTCACACCCGAGCAATGTGAGGACACCATTCAACATTTTTTGCTCAGAATGCGGAGATGTGTTCAGAGAGATGGTGGCCATATTGAACAGCTTCTATAAAGTTGTCCAGATGGAAAACCGTTACATGTTTCTGTATAAAATTTTGTTACTTACTTTCCGAATGGTTCTTTTGTATTTCTGTAAAAGCGTGTTGCATTACCTTTCAAGGTCATTTAGTAATTAAAGATTTTGTGGAGGTCATCGAATTTGGTACACCCTGTATATATATATATATAGGTTTATGACTTAAAAGGTAAAGTTTGTTGACATATATATATATATATATATATATATATATATATATATATATATATATATATATATATATATATATATTAAGTCAGTAAGTCATAAATATATATATATATATATATATATATAGGTTTATGACTTAAAAACATATCTTATCATTTCAAATCGAAGAAGATTTCCTGCAATGAAATCTGTTGTTTCCAATGGTCAGATCCATCAGATTGATAGACTACACAATTCAAAGTCATAAACCTACTAGAAGAAAAAGTCATTTTTTTATTTTTTACATTTTTTACCTAAAAAGTAAGCATTTTCATTATCCTAGGAGGCTTTAATAATCATGCATTTTGACAAAGATACAAAGTTCTTTTCATCATCTTTACCATGACAGTGGGCTTCATTGGATAACTTTTCACATTCATTACATCTGTACGAATCTTAATTTCATCGTTCAAAACTGTCTACGAAAAAATAGCAGATTATGCTGTTATCAAAGCACTCTCATATAAAACAGTAGCAGAATTGTAACTTCAACTGAGGGACTAATAATTTACAAGTTTAAGGATACCTTTTCTTTGGGTTATTGAGACATATTGTGCGGATTCCATTTTGCTCAGTGGCGAGAGTTAGGGGTTCTTGACTCTCTTGTACTTGAGCGTTGTTCACAGAAGTGGTACTAAACAGCTGGTATCTCTGAAATAAAAAAAGATAAACAATAATTAGAGAGAGAGAGAGAGAGTTGGGGAATGTATACTTCTTCTTCATTATATCACTTATTTCTTGTTTTGCATTTTACGCTTTATTATACATTTGATGCTATGTCTGACAAAAATATTTATCAAGAGCCATTATATAATTTCATACAAATAACAAGGAATAAAAGGGGAAAAAAACACCCTGAAATGCTTCAGCATCTCACATTCTGCTTTGAAAAATTTTACTCTAAAACATAATCGACAAAATGTGATAAACAGTTGTTGAACAGCATGCCAGGATAAAAAGACAGAGATCAAGGGGTGAACTGCTGCTGCAAAATGTAATGTGGTTGGAAATTTTGGGCAAAGATATGTCACAGCGTTTTGATAATTAACCAATGAGTTTAAATTGTGTAAACATATTCAGATTGAATTTATGTGATGGTTCAACTATGCCTCACGGTGCTTGTAGCATGGCCCTCCATGAACTGAGCCAATCAAAGAGAAGACTTTCCAGAAACATAACTCTTGATGATTGCTTTGTTAAAAGTCCTGTTGTATTTTAATCACAGATTTTAGTGAGACGGGTGATTGGTGGTTGGTTTATAGACTCACTGTTTATTTCATGTCAGTGTTTGGCTATGGACATCTGTTTGATTCATGGCCGATGGTTGATACAGTGTATTATACTGCAAGGAACACAGGGTTGTAGACACAGGATGTTATGCTGTTAGGAACAAGGTGTGGTAGACACAGCGTGTTACTCTTCTGGAATCACAAGGTAGACACAGCGTGTTACACTGATGAAAATAGAGTATCTGCACACGCAGCGTTCCACTAGATGCACTAGATTTAAACTCTTTGGTGCTACACTCCTGGGAACGCCTGGTGATAGACAAAGTGTGCTACCCTGCATGGAACATGTGATAGTAGACACAGCGTGCTACTCTACAGGGAACATGTAATGGTAGACCCAGCGTGCTACGCTACAGGGAATATGTTGTGGTAGTCACAGCATTCTACCCTGCAGGAAACACGAGGTGGTAGACACAGCGTGCTACGCTACAGGGAACATGTAATGGTAGACCCAGCGTGCTACGCTACAGGGAACATGTGGTGGTAGTCACAGCGTTCTACCCTGCAGGAAACACATGGTGGTAGTCACAGCGTGCTACACTACAGGGAACATGTGGTGGTAGTCACAGCGTTCTACCCTGCAGGAAACACGTGGTGGTAGACACAGCGTGCTACGCTACAGGGAACATGTAATGGTAGACACAGCGTGCTACGCTACAGGGAACATGTGGTGGTAGACACAGCGTTCTACCCTGCAGGAAACATGTGGTGGTAGTCACAGCGTTCTACCCTGCAGGAAACACGTGGTGGTAGTCACAGCGTTCTATGCTGTAGGAAACATGTGGTGGTAGACACAGCGTGCTACGCTATGGGAAACCTCGGTCATCAGACAGCGTCGTGCACTGAGCGTAATGTGGACTGGCAAAAGTCTTTTACATGCAAACCTGCACTCTGAGGGCGGCACCAGATAGCTCTGTCGGTAGTGCTCTTGAAGTAGCGAGCAGGAGGTATGAATCCTAACTGGTGCTCCCCATTTCTTTGAATTAATGGATTACTTTTGCCCTCTGGGGACCATCAGGTCATTGAAAAAAGACCATGGATTGAATTATGCTCCATTAAATGTATAAATTACATAATTTGCCTTCTGTCTGTGTTCCGGTCCTTTTCGTTTTTATCTCCTCTCACTCTCCATTTTCTTTCTATTCTGTTACTGTTTCTTCATGTACTTCACGTCCTGTCATTTGACCCTTGTGACCTACACCACATTGAAGAAAAGTATTGCCAGGTCTTATTTACAGCAATCAGTACATCTGTTGGCGTCACAGTGGTTATCTCACGCAATTCCTTGTATACCCGCCACCTCAAGTTGGAAAAAATTCACGTGAGGAATAAGGCATAAAAGTGCATTATCATGGTATGTCTAGTCTCAGCACATGACGTTAACGTGGGCCAGTGGTTGGTATTAGTACCTCACCACATGTTAAAGAGACGACAGCTTCACGTTTATTAGGCAGATTACTGTGTTTACATTTTAAGAAAATAAATTCCGGTAGTTATGACGTAAAAAATCTCAGGCACGCTTTGAGGATGCGGTACTTTCCCCACATCGTAACACGCTGCATGCATCCACTTCATAGATTTATATCATAAATCCTTTCAAAATAGTACTTACAGAAACATTGCCCTGGATGGTCCTCAACTTTCCAGCCAACTCTGACTGCTTAAAATTTGCAATGAGGATCCGAGCATTGGGAATAAAACGAATAGTTGACATCATATGCATATGACTCTATAGATCTGGATCAATTTTTAACCTAGATTATTAGACCTAAATTAGACAGTCTAGTAGTAGACCACTGCAACTACAACTTAGCAAAACTAATCTAGAGCATCTAGATCTAGATCTAGATCTAGATACTAAATCTAACAATGTAATATACTCGACAATAGAATCTGAAATCTAAACTTGATGAAATGTGATGTCAACTGGAAGGCTGGATGAAGTAACTATAATCAAGTAGGTATACCAGATTCGGATTAACTTGACGTCTATACCACATTGAATGTGCACTGTTTATATTTGTGTGAAGCACCGAAGTTCACAGGTCATGTGAGGTCAGCATTTCTGATTGAGGTCACCTAAGTTTCTCAAATCATGCCAATTTGGCTGATGTCAATATAGAATGATTATAAATTATGTAGGCCTAGTAGTAGTAGTAGTAGTAGTAGTAGTAGTAGTAGTAGTAGTAGCAGCAGCAGCAGCAGCAGCAGCAGCAGTAGTAGTAGTAGTAGTAGTAGTAGTAGTAGCAGTAGTAGTAGTAGTAGTAGTAGCAGCAGCAGTAGTAGTTTATTGTAAGTCCTTTGCGATCCAGTGAACCGGCCAAGACTATCTTAAGTTGCGAAGTACAGTTTAAAAAAAGATATTCAGCTAAAATGCAATAAACAAGTGAGCTTTCAGCTGTACGCCTTTAAAGGAACAAAAAAGGATAACTCACAAGCACATGATAAATAGAAACTCAATAAAAAGATGCAATTAAGATAAGAGAGAGGGAGGGAGGGAGGGAGGAAGGGAGGGAGAGAGAGAGAGAGAGAGAGAGAGAGAGAGAGAGAGAGAGAGAGAGAGAGAGAGAGAGAGAAGCAGACAGAAACAGAGACATACAGGGAAAGGGGTGGTTCAATAGTTTATGAAATTTTAGAGCTTCACTGTAACTTTTTACTGCGCTTCGCAACTTTTCATCCAGCGCTTTTAATTTTAAGATTGAACTTCGTAACTCAAGGTGTATTAGTTTCAAATTGTTTTAATTCCAAATTATTTTATTGTTAGTCTATGTTAATAATAATAATAATAATAATAATAATAATAATAATAATAATAATAATAATAATAATAATAATAATAATAATAATAATAATAATAATAATAATAATAATAATAATAATAATAATAATTTTGACCTTTAATTAGATTTGAACGCTTTTATCTGACATATTACTGACAAACCATGGTTGATTCTTGATATCCTGAGACCGAGGCTTGACTTCAACATGGCGTCTGCTAGGCGTAGGCCTGTGAAGGCATCCGTGTATTGAAAGAAGCTGGCTTCAATTTATAAATTTAATGGAAAATGTACCAGCTAGTCTCATCATGTAGAGAACGATATAAATGGATTTTACTCATTCATTAGCTGGGAATGTTCTTCTCACATTTGTGATTACATTCGGTGTGCAATAAATCTGAATAGCTGGCCCGTCTTGATTTGATAGCTGGATGACTCATTGCTTGCAAGGTAGGTTATTAAAAAAAGAAGTAAGGCTTAGATCTAGATGATGTATATATATATATATATATATATATATATATATATATATATATATATATATATATATATATATATATATATATATATATATATATATATATATACATATCGAGATTAAGGGAAATTTTTTTCTCATTTTGTAGACCCTCAGATTCTGCAACGATTATAACCTTAATTCCATTATGCTTGAAAAACTCAACAGTTTAACAAACGATCATTAGACAATAGATAGAGATCTAGATTTAGATCTAGAATCTAGAACAAATCTCAATTAACAATCAGAATCTAGATATGACGTTACCAGCTCTTGGTTATAGATGATCTAGATCCAGATCTATCTAAATCTAGAATCTAGGTCTAGTGTAGAATCCATTTGCAATGAATGAAAATTTAGGCCTATTTAATTATATCTAGAATCTAGATCCAGTCCTAGGCCTAGACTCCTAAAATATTTCATTCATAATCTCATTTGATTTGAACAGCAATTTAATAAGAGAAAAGAAAATCAGTCCAGGCTCTTGAACGTAAGATGAGCGTAGTCTAGGTGGAAAAAATACCCAGAATTTCTGCTAATCTCGAGAAATAGGCCTAGAAATTCTGACAATCAAGAGATCACCTTTACAAAATAGAATCTTCAATAGTCTAGATTTGAATTTGCGCCGAAAATGTTTAGATTTAGATTTAGACACTACGGGACAGATTTAGCTTAGATTAATTGGCGGTGACACATGAAAGATCTATCTACTAGACCTATAAATTTATTTGTAAATGGTCCCATTAGTTCACATCCTGATGATGGCAGCTATCAATGGTATCTTTTGCAGATTTGTCCAAAATTTTTGTAATATAGACTACCTTATAATATAGTAGTATTTAAAAAATTGTGAAAGATATAAATGCAATTCACGTGAGTTCATGTATTGTTCTCTTATCCTGAATGCTAAGGATGTGTCATTTTATTTAATTTGCTCAATATGGATGTACTTGCCAGGTGGTTTTAAGACACAATGTAGTAAACCTTCATGCCTTGAAATTTATATTTCCTATATCAAGTATGATATATATTTATATCTTTGGATTTTTAATTTGAAATATTTTTTATGTATAAATCAAGAAGATCCATAACAGAATCCCTCATGACCACTCACCTAAACAAACTAGACTATTTAGCACAAACCCAATGACTGCCGATCAAGCCTCGATTTTTGATACCTTCAAATTTCTCTGTACTAGAATGTTTAGAGGTGATCAAGAATGTAGATCAAATCAAGACTTATTTGCTTGAATTTTTTTTTTTTTTACTATGAAGTGTAAAGGAGTGTTTAAAGAGATTAGCTTCTAAAGGTTTAGGGGGAAATGTTCATTTTGATGTGCCCAGTATATGTAGGAAAGAAAACCCAATATTTCCAAAGCAAAACACTTAGACTTAGTCCTTTGATCTTTATTGATGAAATAAAGAGTTGCTATATGTATCTTGGATACAAAATTTTCAATTACAACACTTCAATGGGTGTCTGCTCTTTTGTCATTGAATACGTTAAATGAATAGAGACAACTGGTGAATATTCTGACAGCTGTGATAAGTCCAGCATTATGGATCATTCTCCATTTCAATTATCCATTTAATGCTTGGGCATGATTGCATTCATACAAGTTTCTTACAAATAATTTATGAGCACAGGATTTGTCGTAACATTTGCAAGTTTTCGAGTAATCCAAGTTCTACTTTAATTACTAAATTTTTTTTAAGGCATGGCTGCCACCCTTATTCTCTTTGAGTCTGAATCAATCTTAGTGTAATTTTCGTTCATTTTTTGTATAAATTACAGATTTACGCGTAAAAGAAAATATCAGTAAATAATGCTTTAAATCAGACCGGTGGACCAGTCAAATAGAGGGTAATTAAAAAGATGAGAGCCTCTATCGACTGACCATGTGGGGTTTTAGTCTGCTGCTTGGACGATCTTTGTGGATATATATATATATATATATATCGCCTGTTAGGGTGGATGCTCTAAACCCACAACTACCGATGTTCCTAAGGTATTATTGCAGTTATAGGCCCAACTCACCCTAAGCTTTGAAGTTGTATTTTTCTAAATGAATTTGATGTGCTGAACACGCATGTGGTTTTATTCGACGCAAATAAATACTTTCCAAGATATAAGCATTTTTGTGTTGCTCTAAAACCCCATTAAACTACAGGTTTCAATTTCATCGGGGCACATTCAATTATGAAGCCTGACATGAGTTGGGTCGATATCTGCAAGTTTACCATCCCTTATCCTTTATTACTTAGGTGGCAGAACATTATCTCGGATATTTGGATTTTTTAAAATTATTATTTAAAGCTATCAATCATCATCATGCTTTTTAGAATTCAGTCTTTTAAAGCTATCAGTCAACAGATTGTAAAAAAACCAATTGATTTACTGATTAAAGAAAAAAAAGTGCTGCATACATTACAATGAATTCAAATTAAACATAGGATTTACCAATCTAGTGTAGACATGGTGGTGTGTGTGTATGCAGATGCTGATTGCAAGAAATGATGGTAGCACCAGTTAAAAGTATGAGGGTAATCGTATTGTTTAAGGTCTCTTTAGGAAAAAGGGGTTGGATGCTACAAGAGGCTTTTGAAAGCTTAGTCAGTTATCTAATATCTAATATCTCTTGCGTAAGTACATGATATGACTTGTGGTGAATTTCCATCATTAACTACAAATGCTTTGTTCATTTTAAAAAGATTCATAAAGTTAAGGTCCAGCTTTGTACGTGTGACATAATGATATCAGGATGCTAGACACGTACTTGTGATTCTGACTGAATGCGTCTGTAATCTATAAGTTCAGAACCTTATCTTAACTTTAAGTGCACAAAAGTCTCTTTGGGTTATCAAGAAAGTTTGAGAGTTGAGACATAACTTACCTAATATGATACAGAAAGAGGCTGCTAATCTTGCTGCATGGTCAATTTAAGGCCAACAGATCAGCTTCTATTAGACATGTGCTTCACATTTGATGTATGGTTGATTTGTTATAGCATACAGTGTATAAATAGAATTGGGGCTACTTGAGCTCTAGATAAACCGAAACCTGTTCCATTTAACTGAACTGATAACCAAGCTCTGGTTAGGTATAATTAATATAATTAATATGCACAACAATTGGAGAATAGAATCCAACTTGGAAAGGTGCAGAACTTGGTTGGTGTTGTTTTATTTTATTTCTTTATTTATTTTTATTTTTGTTTACGTTTTTGTCCCCTCGTAATCTTCTAAAGATAGTGGTTTCCTTTCTTTTTTTAATTAATTAATTAAATTATTTTTTTTTTTTTGGGGGGGAGGGGGTCTTTCTTCTTTTAGGTTGTGTTTAGCTCTTATTTAGAAACAACCATAAGTAAATACCCTTTTTTTTTTAAACTTGCACAGGGTGTTTTATCACCAGTCTTGATGGTAATGGAAAAGAATATAAGCTTTGGTCATTAAGATCACAAGCTTGATATTAGCAGAAGCAATATAACCTTATCAGTAACTTGTAGTATACAAAAACGCCTTCTGTTCTATGCTACGTTGTTGTAAATCTATTAATATTATTGCTTCTTTATAAGGACGGTCGACGTAATGAAATCTTGATTCAGGTTTCACAAAAAGTGTGCGATGACCAACCAAAGAATCTGCTGCTTCAGCTTTAATGTCACGGATTACGAATCGGTTTGAAGCCCACCCATCCGTAAAGCTGACATTTTATACTGCAGGGGAAAGTCTTGCCCCTCACATGTACATAATTGACACGTTCCCACCCAGCTGAGCAGAACTGCAGATCGATGGGCCGTGTCTGCGTGTGCTCGCTGGGCTATCATTGTGAATGGAACCTATCGAGTTTTACCTAAGTCAGGTTGCTTTCTATGAAATATGAAGGGGGCCCAGTGCTTGCAGCAATGGGATAGAGTAGTTAAACTTACATGTAGGCCTATACTCATATTGTTGTCTATTTGGATACATGTATACTCATTTTATTGTCTATTCGGATACATGTATACTCATGTTATCATCCATTTGGATACATGTATACTCATATTATTGTCCATTTCGATACATTTCTACAGGTATTTAGGGGGCGGGACAGTTCTCTGTCCATTTACTAATTTGAAACGAATTTTTAACCATTTAACCAACACCCTCGGAAATAAGTTTGGAGATGAAAAAAAATACAGGGCTTGCGTTACCATGATTCTGATCTGCGGTTTTTTAACTCTGATAATTCCTCTTCCACTCAAACAAAATAGTCATGTCTAAGGGGAAAAAATACCCACACACAGAGGAAAAAAAAACAACAGAACAAAACAAAACATAATTGTGGGAAAGATAACGACTTGAATGACTGCTCTACTTTGAAAGCCTTTAATGTGTGCACATCGATAAATCCGAACAGAATACTTTCCATTACGTCATTATCATTATCTTGAGTTATCTGCTGGTTAGCGAATGTAGGTCGACCTAATCAAACTATCGCGCGTTTTAAAAGGCGTACAAGAATTAAATTGCAGTTATAGTTCAGCCTTGCGTACAAGAAAACTAGGCTCATCATTGTTCCTAATCCCCTAAGTTGCCTGATATCGTATATTGGGGCCGCACCATGGGCCAATATCGTTCTCCTCAGGGCATGATGCTCCGACTGCAAGTAGAATTTATAAGACAAGATACGGTATATACGTGACTGAAATGCTATTTTAAGCTTCTCTTGTAGCAGTGATATATATATGTCAAGGACTGAATAGCATCCTTGTGTTGCGTGCTCTGTACGGAGAAACCTACAACATATCAGCGTCCCCAATGAAGGGGCTTGGGCTGCAGCTGATCATTATGATTCGTTATGAATTCGGTCTGCTGCATGTTCACATGAAATAGCCTGATCCGCTCCAGCTCCATGCTTCAGTGGTTTCTTTCCATCATGGCTTTGTTCTCTTTCCCGTCAGCACATTTTCTTAGTCTTAACAAAGTGGCGAAATGCTTAAAATAGTGATCAACACAGCTATTCTTGTACAGGTGCGTCTTTTACTCGAGAAGATCCTGCATTGATTTTTTTACAGTGCTTTCACGGGAATCTGTTGCGTTTCTTGTGCAAGTCAAATACGTGTGTATTATAAACCGAATCAATAATTTATTTCATGGTGAACTTAACGCAGTCCAGAAAGAGTTCAAATTTCTAAAATCAATACACACGGTCTTTCTGTCTTCGATGGCAATCCTTGATGTCAAGCGAGCGGCCGCTTCTTCCTGGTCCCTCGCACGGTTACGCTCTTTCGTTTAATGACTCCATGTTTGTATATATTAATCCCGGTTGGCCATCAGTTCCAGAAAGAGTTCAAATTTCTAAAATCAATACACACGGTCTTTCTGTCTTCGATGGCAATCCTTGATGTCAAGCGAGCGGCCGCTTCTTCCTGGTCCCTCGCACGGTTACGCTCTTTCGTTTAATGACTCCATGTTTGTATTTATTAATCCCGGTTGGCCATCAGTTCCAGGCCTGATGAACTTGGCGACCTGAGCTTCGTCAGCGGCTGAGGGCGCATGCTCAGGAAGCCGAGATGTCATTATCTCAAATCTATGGTGAACAATTACAGCTCGTTATCACAATAACGAGAAGAGACTCTCTCTTGGTGAGATGGTCGGCAGTATCTTGTTGTGCGTAATCTTAGGCCAGTTGTACAAGTGGTCTTGGCTAGGGAGACAAGGATCTTAGAAGTGGCTCCTCACGTGGCTTGTGTTTGTGCGGACGGTTCTTCAAGATATTGTTACTAGGTAAACATCTCTTGATTATTACTGTGTGTGAAAGGTTGTGGAGGTATTGCTTGGAGTTGCTCTAAGTCTAACAACAACAACAACAACAATAACGACAACACTATAACTCATGTAACTGCTTATACAGGTAGGTATATACTATAATGCTAATACTAATTGTGATAATGATTTTGATGACTGTAGTTACTACACTAGTAATAAATTTCACCTACAGTTATACAAGCAGCTATCCCTCATATAATTGTAATGCGTGTAATTGCGAAAGTTTAGTAACACAAATAAAACAGTGGTCATTATTGTGGGGTTGAATGATAATAAGATTCAGGTGTAAGTTAAAACAGCGAAACAGATGAGATTTTATTAACGACATCAACCCATACTATTTGCCTTGTACATGATGGCCGTTTCCCGTAGTACAGCGTACAAAATATCACGACGAGCCAAGATGAATCATCTGTACTTTTATTAATATTATATCCGCTATGTTGTTGGATTGTTTCATTATTTCTGTTCCATTTTTATGAATCGTTGTTCGACTCCAAGAGAAGCTTGTTTGCATCACGATTGTGGTGATGGATAATACAGGGCTTGTTATTTTTATCTCGTTTCCACACAGTTGCCCCCACCGTAGCGTCATTAATTATGGATTCGAATGCATTTGATTAGCTGCTTTGCTGGCGATGCTTCTGTACGTCACAATCAGGACGGTGTTTACAACGAATAAACTCGACCCGTTGTGTGTGTGTGTGTGTGTCTTCCTCACCGTCTTCTCCCGTAGATTCATCAACTGATTATGTTTGGATGGAGTATGGGTAATTGTCACTCGCTTCAATTAAGAATGTACGAAATTATCTAAATACAAAATATCCTTAATATTTTACCTGGGGACTACAGGCGTACAATGGTCGTATTTCTAATTAAAAGATTCTTAAGAAATCTCTATCTTTGTGAAACTATGCTCGTACTAGAACATGACATTTCCAGGAAGTTAAAATCCGTGTCCGCCTTTCCCAACTTCATGCCGTTTTTCTCTCGGCCATGGGAAAACCTCCACATAACTTAATAAGCATCATGAATGAGAGGCATGCGATTCAACACTGTCCTCCTAATCTTCCGGGAAAGAAAAATAAGCAGAAAATGCGCGCGTGTGTATGGTATGGCAGGAAGCTGGCGCTTTCAGAGCCACTTCAATCTGATGAACTTTTTCAACCGAGACTGTTGTGTCAACTCTAATTATGTCCTGGTTGACAAAAACATGCGTAGTAAAACAAACTGGTATTATTTTCATTATAACGCCATTACGGACTTTTAAGTCTTAAAAGGTTCTAAGGCAAGTTTGCTCTGGATTTTTGTTGTTGTTGTAGTTTTGTTTTGTCGTTATAGCCGATAGTGTACGCTCGGGAGAGACAAGATCAGAACTTGTATTTTTTCCCGTGACCTGACCTTCCTTCCGCATTGTATTTAGTGATATCTATAGATCGGATGTTAATACACTGTGAAGGGCAACATCGATTCAATTCGTTTTTGTTTTTTTTTTAATCTTGTTTCTTTGTGTTATGTTACAAGCTGTCGACGAAAAGGCTTTTTACCTTCTGTGAGGAGAGTGCGAGCCATTATTCCGAGAACCGCTGCTGCGAGTTTGCTTTCAGCGACAGTACTTTTTGTTTGCCTGTTTCAGCCGTCAGCTCAATCATGGTAGATTTTCTGTCTATTAATTAAGCCCCCGCCCTCTCCCCTCCTGGGGGACGTTAAAAAAAAAAGACTGAAAAGAGACCAAACACACGTGTAGGTTGCTTATTATATTGTTGTTGTTTTTTTGTTTTTGTTTTTGTTTTTTCAAGCTCATGATAGATCTTCATGATAGTCTGTGGTTTGGCCTATTACAGCTGTTGTTGTACTGCATGCCTTAGACTTGTCCTTTTTGGTATCGAGCGTCTAGATGGATCTCCTCTCTTTCTGGTAAGTGTTGGCAGCAGCTATAACATGTTTCTCCTCGCACAATAAGTGAAAGGTCGTTAGATTTTCAGCACCGCAACGATTTGTATCGGATATAACATTGCGCTAATGAAGGCCTTGTCTGAAGGGCCGGTTGGTAATTAACGTGTTGAACAAATTAATGGCTTAGCGAGCTCAAGACACCAAATGTCACATCGACGGTGCTTATATCTATGTCCGTCTTGGTTGGCTTGCAGCTCAGTTAACTTCTCAGGTTATTACTCTTTACATCGTCCTGTTGTACTGCGCCTTATACTGTTATAGTACATTGTATGGTTTAAGTGTTATAGTGCGGTCTATATAAAGTTACTATCACTCGACGTTTTATTATCCAATTAGTACTGTCGGGGATGTGGGGGTATGAGGGAGCAACAGTATGTGGGATTACCATCTCTTTTGTGACGTGTTTGATGGGCTGTGTATTATACGCATTACTCTTCAGAAAACTGTCCTACATCAGATTGTCTTTGTGACTGTCATTGGGGCCAGTGACAGACCACTGCAGCTCTGGTTTCAGTGTTAATTGTTATTGAGATCACTTTCACTTTCACATGACTCTCTGTCATTTTACTGCAATTTACACATTGGCTACCAGGGCTAAAAGCAGAAAACGCGTCTTGGGACCAACCGAAACCGGTGGCTATGAAGAGGAATTTTCCCGTCCTGCTACAGTAGTTAATGTCAACACATTGTTCCGCCCTGCGCATTCGTGATCGCCGAGCTAACATTGCCCAACTCAAGAGTCAAAGTCCCATTGATCGAGCTCCAGCACTTGGCCTACATTTGGATGATGTGGTGGATCCTACCTGATCTAGATAGACGTCATCTCATCACTTCATTGCTCAGTCGGTTTCGAAACTTCGGCTGGAGCCACTGGTTGTGCTCGTACCGTTCAAGATCTGTAAGATTTATTTATTTTGTGGATAAGATTTTGTACAGAAGTCACTCATCGTGTGGTCACAGTTCGCAGGACTTAACAATCATAGAAATTTCAGTAAGTAAAACAGATATTTTCAAGAGCGAAAACAAGACATGTATAACCGTAGTCATTTTTATTTTATATAGTTCTCTATTAGCAGTGGTGTCAATTAACCTGCGTACTTTAATAGAGGAAAAAAAACAAAAAAAACAGAAAGAAATGTGAACCTTATTTTAATGTTGAGGCAGTTAGTGACGGATTACTCTTAGAGAAATGTTGAAAAGCGGAGTGCTAATATTTGTAGATTAAAAAAAAATAATTTGAAATATGAGCGGTTAACTGTTACTTTTAATATTGGTTTTACAGTTCTCTCTCTTGACTAGATTGCATGCTTCATCGTAATCAATCTTTGTTCTTGTTGTTGTTGTTGTTAATATATACTACGCTACGCCTAAATTGATTTTTTTAAATTAGTGTCAAGTATCAGTTTAATTTATCAACTACACTTTCTGTGGGGGAGGGCGAGGGGGACTCAGTCAGTGATGCGATTGTAATATTCAGGAACAGACTAGTACAGTACAGTAAGACTGGATGAAACAGTGGCGGAAGCGATGGCCAGTCGTTCGGATTGCCCTGGGAATTTTATCGCTTTCGCGTTGTATTGTGAAGGCCCTCGGTAGTACCCTAGTTCTGTGTTACATTCCGGCGACAATGGGCCCTACGCAATATCTAGGACTAGTTTAGATCTCTGCATTTATAAACAGTCCTATCAGAAAATGTAACGACCACAATAAAGCTCGCTACTGAGGGAGGATGCCTCGCATGGATTTTTTTTTTTTACTGTGCGCTATGGCCCGGGGGAACCACACAAGGTTAAGGGACATTCTATACGAACAGCCAACTATTTACTGGCTTAGGTACTTCATGAAAAATCCAACTTTTCTTTTTTTTTTATCTTAAATTAAAATGGAATTCTTATAATCAATACTAACACTTTTATTTTTATCTCGCTCAAACGGCTAATTGAATTGTTGGTTTTTCTCTTCATGCAGTCGAAACGACATAAAAGACCCCATCAATGGCTTATTGATAGAGCTCACTACCTGTTTTTATTAGACGGTGTTTGTTATGTTTATATACCCAACAATATGCCGCGATGTAGAAGGGCAGGATCAATGTTGTCTGTGTTGTGGGCAGGAGAATGTTACGAAGGCAGGTGTTGTAATATACTCTCGACCTTTCTTCAAATGGTCGCAAGATGGATCAATAGAATAATGTCATGTTGGAAATGCTGACGTGCACAGATAGAGTTGTTTTTTTTTTATTTTTTTCCCTCTATTCATTTTATTCGTGCAGCTTAATCTTCAGGCATGCTCCGAAACAGCTTTTGGGAGATGCATTCTTCAGTAGCAAGATGTGTGTACAGTTGTGAGTTTAACACCTGTAGTCTCTTGTTCAAGTAGTCCTGTCTTTTTCTCACCATTCATAAACAATGCACTCTTTCTCTTTCTCTCTCTTTCCCTTTCTCTCCCTTTCTTTTTGTAGTTCTCCTTCCGTCTCGCTCGCTTTCTCTATCACTTTACATTTGTCTGTTGATTTTCTTTCTTTCATCACTCCACCCCTGATCTGTCTCTCTCTGTCTCTCTGTCTGTCTGTCTGTCTCTCTCTCTCTCTCTCTCTCTCTCTCTCTC
Organism: Elysia crispata; assembly: GCA_033675545.1. Taxonomy (NCBI): domain Eukaryota; kingdom Metazoa; phylum Mollusca; class Gastropoda; family Plakobranchidae; genus Elysia; species Elysia crispata. Next base: position 130,077 of record JAWDGP010003382.1, on the reverse strand, counting down.
TCTCTCTCTCTCTCTCTCTCTCTCTCTCTCTCTCTCTCCCTCCCTCCCCTCTCTTTTTTTCCTTTTCTATCCCATTCTTTTAGTCATTCTCCTTTTGTCTCTTTCGCTTTCTTTATCTATTTATCTTTGATTTCCTTTCTTCCATCACTCCAACCCTAGCATGTTTTTATATTTTCCTTACCCATCAATGATAAAACATTAAATCTGTCCTAACTCCAACAAATCGCTACTAAACTCAGTTAAGTTTATGCTGACCAAGATAACAAGTCTATGAATGGAAGTATTCAATATAGGCCGCAGTAAAATGGATTAGCATGCCTACCTGCGTGGGATCCGAGCCTGTTTGAGCTTCGCTCTAGCCATTTATCACCAACCCCAAGTATTCGGTATGCCCGCATCTACTGAAGCCGTGAAACAGCCCAACTACGTCACGAGCTAAACAGGAACGAACAGCTTCAGTAAACAGTGACGTCAAACACCCATCACTTGAGTCGCGGTGGCAAAGCTCTATTAATCGGTTTCGGCATCGCTTGATGATCGGATTTTCCCATAAATCCTGCAGGGTTTTTTTTTTTTTACACGTAAAGTTAATAAACAAGTGAACTTTAAACTGACAACGTAGCGGCAGCTTTTTTTTACTCGGTGCCACAGCGAATCTTCTGCTCGTCACGTCGTGTTGATGAATCGCGCTCGCTAGCTTCATTCTGATTCCTCTATTTTTGTCATTGCTGCGAGGTGACCAATAGAACCTAGGGCTGTCTAATAAAAAATAATAAGCTGACTGACATCAATGGCAGACACGCCATCGCTGAATGATGAGCTATTCACAGGGTTAGGTTTAGGCTATAAATAGGGCATCCATTTTTTTCATCCAGATGAAACTATTGACGAGAGGTTGTTCTGGCACGCCTATGGGATGTGTTTATCCTAAAACAATAGGATGTAAAACCGTGAATTGTTTATTTATGCGAGCGTTCGGTTGACATTAGGTAAAGTCGAAGCGCGGTGTAATTTAGGACTGTGGGAGGCTAACGGGGCTTTAAACTGCAGAGAACCGCAAGAGTACACACTTATCTTTCAGACTTGAGTTACACGCTTGAATTTTCATCTTTATCTAGATCATTAGTCATTGTTTATTCCTTATAAATTGTCCTATTTGTAGCTGTTTATTCACTTTTTTTTTCTTTTTATTCATTTAATTATCCTAGTTCTTGCACCATTGTGAGTTCTGGAGTCAGATTTTTAAGGGTTAGAAAACATCCGTTCAGCTGCACTATAAACGCAACGTAAGCAGTGAATTCAATTATGTGTGATTGAAATCGCATACCACAGCATAAAGAAATATGGTCCTATTCTTTTCAAATAAATCATGGTTTGACCGAAGTCTACCAGCTTCTCCTCCCGTCTCATATTGTTTTCGCCCCGTGTCTCAGTCTCTGTTTTATTTTGTTTAATTCCATTTCCAGGGTAAACCCAGTACAAAAACAAAACAAAACAAAAAATAAATCGCAAAACACGCACAAACAACTCGTGACTGAATATGAGCTAACTAGCTATTGATATAGTCTTAACCATACAAATCCAGTACCAAGCCACAAGAAAAGCCTATTTTGCCTTGCCCTACTGGCATTTTCCACATTGGCACAGTCAGCTGCAATGAGCTTAGACTAGACTGTCGCAAGGACACCCGTGATTTGAGCATTGTTATCTCTCTCTGCAACCAGATCAGATCTATCTAGAATCTAGATCCAGCCTCTTCTTCGTAACGTTGCCAGCGTACACAATCTATTAAGGGTGATCTGCTGCCTTGTGTGGAAATGTCAGTGAGAAGAGAGGACAACAGGGCCTTGTTTGTTCAGGCGAGTGTTAGCCTCCTCTGTAATTATCTCAACATTACATGCCGATGTTTGTTTGTGTGTCGGTATGCATAGCTACATCTCTGTATCTGTCTGTCTGCTCTGCCTTATTTGTCTCACCACTTATTTTTTCCTTCTGTCTGTCCTACGCTCTCTCTCTCTCTCTCTCAGCTACTTTTTTTCGCCTTTCCCTCTCTTTATATTTCTCCCCCACACTCCCCCTCTTTCTGTCTTTTTTTTTTTCTCTCAACCAACAAATAGTTTTACTATCTCTCTCTCTCTCTCTCTCTCTCTCTCTCTCTCTCTCTCTCTCTCTCTCTCTCTCTCTCTCTGTCTGTCTGTCTCTCTGTCTGTCTGTCTGTCTGTCTCTCTCTCTCTCTCTCTCTCTCTCTCTCTCTCTCTCTCTCTCTCTCTCATCGCTATTTGAAACCTCCGTGGTTGAGATCAACGCCCCAGGCTCGTCTTTCCCCCCGTTCTGCTCTGTTTTATGTCGCGGATGTTGTTTGATGTCCCAGAAAAGTCTTGAGTTGACTGTGCCGTTGACGAGCGAAACCATTCCACCTTTTCCTGTAAAAGGATGAAGAGGAGAGCGTCATATTTGCAAGGAGACTAGTCTGCGAAATTTCCTCAAATAGTCCCAAAAGAGTTGGGTAAATGGCTGTTTAACTATGATTGCCCGGCTCGCCTATTCCCCGCTGACTATAAACTGTAAGAGATGTGAGGTAAAAAAAAAAAATTTTTTTTTTCGTTGCCAAGATTGCTAAATCTATTGAAAGCACATAAATTTTTAATGCCCGCAGTTGCGCAGGTGAATAGCTTAATGGGATAATAATAATAATAATAATAATAATAATAATAATAATAATAATAATAATAATAATAATATTATTATTATTAATATTAATAATAACAATAACGACAACAACAACAACAACAACAACAATTGTTGTTGTTGCTATTATTATTATTGTTTTAGTTGCTGTTGTTTTAGTTGTTGTTGTTGTTGTTATTATTATTATACTATACCAAGCTTTGTTCAAGGGTTTTACCTTTTACCCATCTTGTCTTTTTCTTTTTTTTTTTTTTAATAAAGGCGCACGCAAACACATACGCAAAATGCCTTTGATCTTGTACGTGGAAATTAGTTTCTTTGTCCCCAGGGTGTTTCAATTTTGTATTTTCATTTCGCTTGTACTGCTTCTCCTTTTGTTTTTATAGCTCTGTGCGTAACTTAAGTGGCAGCATTATCTGTTTTCAGGTTGTATCATACGCCGCGTTCCGAGTAATTATTGTACGCTTGGGTTTCAATTTCAATCTCACTCACTCTCAGCGAGCAAAAAAAAAAAAATCCATTTTCCTTCTTTTTTCTCCCTGTTATCTCAATATAATTTCTTCGTGGACAGATAGTTGAATCTCTCTCCTTCTCTCTCTCTCTCTCTCTCTCTCTCTCTCTCTCTCTCTCTCTCTCTCTCTCTCTCTCTCTCTCTCTCTCTCTTTCTCTCTCTCACCCTCTGTTCCTCTCTCGTTGTTTGAAATATTTTTTTTTTTATTTCCTTCTCCGTTTTTGCCTCAAATTTATCCCCAAGGTCGTTCTTACCAAAATAATGGCTCGACTCATTCATGTGTTTTAATCCGCTGCACAAAATACGCAGCAATTTATTTGCTCATCCTTTTTATGAAACTCTTTTTTTTTTATTCTTTTGGAATCTACTACTGCAATAAAAAAACAACCTCCCTATCCTGCGCGTCTTTGCCACTCTCGTTGGCAGGCTCAAGGTCTCACCTGAAGAGCCATGCTTTGTCTTCCAAGGAGATAGGGAGAATAAAAAGAGGGAATAACAATGTCGGCTTTATTGCGATCCAGTCATGTAGTACACGATTATGGGTGAAAGGTAAAATGTAACAAATGAATTTCATTAGCAAAAAATAACTTGCAGACAAAGTAATTTAAGGATGGGAAGAATAAAAAGAGGGAATAAGGTTGGAAGGTTTGCTTGGATCATCTTGTATTGCAAGAGCGATACAGTTTAGGAAGACTGTGTCCATCAGAGTGGTCGTCAGAGGTTTTCTGGGTGTTAGAAACCGGAAATTCCCTATGAACGCAGTGTTAGTCTTCTTCATGATATCCTGGCTAATACTGATTGAGTCTTCTTATCCGTGCATTCTTTTCATTAATGTGAGGCGTAGCTTTTTATAATAAGCCTTCAGATGACCGCACTGTTTGCGAAGATAGGAAGAATACAAAGAGGGAATAACATATGGAGGTTTGCTGGGATTATTTCGTACTGGAAGGGCGATACGTATATTAGAAGACACGGTCCATCAGAATGGTCGTCACTCGTCAGAGGTTTTCTGGGTCTTAGAAACCTGAAATTCTTTATGTACGCGGTGTTAGAGATGGTCTTCTTCATGATATCCTGGCTAATACTAATTGAGTCTTCTTATCCGTGCATTCTTTTCATTAATGTGAGGCGTAGCTTTTTATAATAAGCCTTCAGATGACCGCACTGTTTGCGGAGATAGGAAGAATACAAAGAGGGAATAACGTATGGAGGTTTGCTGGGATTATTTCGTACTGCAAGGGCGATACGTATATTAGAAGACACGGTACATCAGAATGGTCGTCACTCGTCAGAGTGATAGGAAGAATAAAAAGAGGGAATAACGTATGGCGGTTAGCTGGGATTATTTCTTACTGCTAGAGCGATATATTTTGGAAGACACTGTTCATCGGAGTGGTCGTCAGAGGTTTTCTGGGTCTTAGAAACCTGAAATTCTTTGTTTACGCAGTGATGTAGAGAGGATTGTGGTCTTCCTCATGATACACTGGCTAACTCTGATAGAGCCTTCTTTCTATCCTTGCACTCTTTTCATTAATGTGAGGCCTAGCTTTTTATATGATCTGAGTTTATCAGCGTCCTAGTTTGAAGTCAGTTCTTTGTCCTGGTCCCATCAATTTATCTATTTGGATGATTTTGCTTTATATACTCATACGGTCTTAATCTTCCACAGACATTGACAAGATGATGTACATTTTTGTATGGAAATTTCTCTAACCTTGGTTCATTTCTCTTCTTTTCTGTATGTCGATCTTCCGTGGTGACAATGTGTTGAAGTCAGTGAACACTTGGAGCATTTCGCACATTTTGTAATTTTTGCAGATCATAATTGTTAAGTTTCTGGGTTTTAATTATCCTGCAGGTTAAAAAAGGGGGCGCAGCAATAAATTCCTGCATGCAGAGCAGTTCATCTGGTGCTAATTCTTAGCCGTCTCAATAACCTTTTAAGAGAATTTGTTAATAGATTGAGAAAGTGAAAGCTGAGCTGATTTTAAGTTACAGGAGAAATATAATCAGTGAACTAGGTCACTCTTGTAAAAAGATTGTTCACCCACCTATTAGCCTCCCACAAGAGCCCGAAGTATTAGATTTCAAACACGCGGCGGTCATTATTTACTCGGATTTCCGCGAGCTAAACCTATCAATTTGTAAGATTTATAAACAGAAAATTCACCGGCGTGTGTGCAAATAATTTTTCCGAGTGTCTTGACAAGCCCGGTCGTTCCCCCCGCATCGCTGCTCTTGAAGAGTGTTGCTGTAACACATCGCTCTGTGTGCCCGACGGAGAGAAATCGATGATAATTGAATAAACGCTTGAACCAGGAGCCGCATCGGAATTTCCTGGCTGTTTGAGGGGGGCTTCTCACTTCCATTTGTACGGTTTAACTCTTTGTGTGCAGTTCTAGGGATGCTTTAAGATTCTTTCCTCTGTCTATGTGTCCCCTTCCCTTTCCTTTCTCAGTCTTTGCCCATCTCATTCAAATTCAGGATACTTAAGATATTTCATGATTTCAGAGTGAAAACTCTTCTGGCTTGTCTTTTCTCCAGCCTGTTTGCCGGTATGTCTTGTTTCTCTTTCGCCTCTTTCTCTCCTATATTGCAAAACTATCGATCAAATGATAAAGTTATGATCGGTACGCATTTCTCCTATGAGTCCGACTTTGGTTTACCTCTCTGTTTATCTGTCTGTCTGTCTGTCTGTCTGTTTGTCTGTCTGTCTGTCTGTCTGTCTGTCTGTCTGTCTCTTTCTCTCTTTCTCTCTCTCTCTCTCTCTCTCTCTCTCTCTCTCTCTCTCTCTCTCTCTCTCTCTCTCTCTTCCCCCCCTCCTTTCCCTCATAATATTCATGACACATTTTGACTTTTTCAAAAATTGTATTTACTGCATCTGCCATGTGCCAATTCGCAATGCCTTTACTTATTGTCAAAATTTAAAATGCACCGTCACATCCTCTAAAACGACGTCCAATAATTAATTATAAAGGAAAAAGAAACGAGTTGCTAATTTCATTTCTGGCAAAATTATATATATTAAAACGCCAGACTCTCTTGGGGGACGCGAAGCTTTTCATTATTTTTTTTTTTTTTTTTTTTTTTTTATATTAGGCGGGTAGGGATGGCGAACACAGGCCACATTCGTGTTAAAGCAAAGATTAATAGGATTCTCCTCCTCTTGAGGCCCATCTGAAGCGCAGGCCTGTCGCTCTGTCCACTCTGGACGGCGTATGTAAATGCTGGCAATCCCGCGGATTTACCACAGCCTTTCGGGCTGTCCGTGTCGGGGTTTTCATTCGCTTGTTAGTTTTAGGTGTTCTGGGTACGGAAACGCTGGCCTTCTGCACTAGATCTATTTAGTTCATGTACATGTTGGTGGTGCGGCTCAACGAAACGGGATTTCTTATCATTCTCGTTGTTTGTAACCTTCTCCGTGCATAAGTTCAATAAGCAGTTGCTATTTGTATTTTGTTTTTTTTTCTATGCCGCGGCAGACTGAGATGAAAATCTCAGTGTTGTTTTTATTTATTTTCTTATCGTTTGCTACAGAGATTATTTTGTTACATGTATGCCCGTTTACTGCTGTAGTCGGAAACGGTGGAGAAGACAACGAACAATAATCAAGTCAGCTTAACTCCATCTTCCTCATTTAAGCTCGGTTTTTTTATTTTATTTTTTTTTTTGTTTTGTTTTTGTTTTTTATAAGTGATACAGTGCATCTTCGTGACTTGTGCTTTCTTGGAGGATGCTCAACGGTCGTGTATGTGTTCCTTCGAAGGTTTGATTGTAAATGTGAATATTGATTTTTTTTTTTAAAGCGAGTGTTTAAAAATGAATTGAATACAAGGTTACCTAACCTACTATATCGAGACTGTTTTTTTCTTTGCGTTATTTTTTTTTTTTAAGTATAGAATGGGGTGTTTACGTTTATGCTCACTTTTTTTTTTTTTTTTTTTGTTACTTTACTATATTACCAATACAAAGATTTTAAAACTTATTTAGAGTTTGAGGCATCGACAAATATTTTCTTCTTTTACGATTATTTGCGAAAATGAGGGTTTTTTAACGGACTTGATGGCACCAACAGTGCCACTTTCTGAGAATAACCAATAAGTAAAATAACGTACATGACGTGTCGTGGGAAGGCTTTCAAATTAGATGCGCTTCCTTATAAAATATACGCAGCTTGTTTTCGTATCTATCTTTAACGGTCTGTAGGTTTACCCGCCTCTTTAACTCGTAGTATTTAATCCGTTTATATTATTATGTACTTATATTCTCAGCGTTTATTCTAACTAAAAGTACTCTTGTTCACACTCTGATGCACATTCATACATGATTCTCGAAAATTCCCTCAGTCAAATCGATAATAAAGTGACACAGAATCAGAATCTCTATTTTTATTGAAGCAAAGTAACCACCGTGACATCCGTCTCATATTATTTCTATTTTTTGTGCTCCTGAAATTTTATTTTTAGCTCAACGTTCCCGGTGCAAGCTTGTGTATTGATTAGGCGAGGGGTTGTTGTTTACAGTGGGCTAACCCCGGGGGGAAAACCTTTCTCGCCGAAACACTTCTAGAGAGAATCTTTGTAAGGCATAAGCACTATAATTAGGAAAGACATCACGTCTTACATCAATGGCTTTAAAAGGTTGGAGATGTGAGAGACCGTCTTTGTGTCGTCAGCCGTTTGCCGCCTGGATCGTAACCTCACCAGTTAGCTACTCTCTCTCTCTCTCTCTCTCTCTCTCTCTCTCTCTCTCTCTCTCTCTCTCTCTCTCTCTCTCTCTCTCTCTCTCTCTCTCTCTCTCTCTCTCTCTCTCTCTCTCTCTCTCTCTCTCTCTCTCTCTCTCAGTAGATAGTTTTTTTTTTAATAACTAATCAATACTAAAATATTTTACTCATTGGATATCTGACAATGATAATCTGATAATTAAACTGTAGAAAAACAAACTACGGCGATGCTCCGCTTGTCAGGAGATGCAGTGATGCTGTGAGCTGTGAAAGTCGGCCCTTCGTGGTCCGCATGACGAGCCTTGTCTATATTATATTCTATCGTAGAATAATTTATGTCTTTGATTTTTTTTGCATGTGAAGTATTGCAATCGGAACTTAAATTTGAAAACAGATTAAAAAAAAAAAAAGATATTGAAATAAACTATGTACACCATAATGTCGATGAGCATTATTATGATGATAAACATGTGAAATATGATCATGTGGTGAACAAGCTGAACATTTCTCGTTTTTATTTTTTCCTATAATTAATTCTTTTATTTATTTTAAGGACCCAGAACCGGTTTTTCTCTCTCAGCAAGAATCACATGATGGAAGTTCCTAGTGTAACCGTAAGGACTACACCTCATACCGCGCGTTTGTGGTTTTAATCTTAGTCCGACTGCTTGTTATGGCGACCACGGAGCTCAAGGACCCGCCTTTCCACTTAACTTCCCACAATAGTGTCCGCCTCCCGCAACTGCCGTCTGCAAGCTCAGCCACGTCTCCGCCCACCTCTCCGCCAGCAGGCGCCCATCAGCCGTGTAACCATCAGGTGTCCTCTGACATCCAGGTGCACTCTACAGCCAAGCACCACAACCACGTGACTGCGTCCACGGAGCGGGGCAGCCGCTCCTTCCCTGCCCCAGTCCTCGGACCGCTACTTCCCCACCCTGGTAAGGCTCTCAGCCCAGAGGAGGCGGCCGCTGCCGCGGACAGAGAGGTCAACGGCAATTACTATCCGCACAGCGCCAACTCCGGCGTGGGTGTAAAACAAGGGTCGGATCTACCCAGCAAGGACTGCAGCTTCGCCCAGGACTCGAGCTCGAATTCGTCTGAGTTAGTGCTGAAGATGCCTGGCCACGCTTGCCGCTTTGGCAGCGACGACTCGATCAACGGGAACTCGCTCCGCCCAGCCCCAAGTAACGCAGACGATTGTGAAGTGACGGCGAATGGCGACATCAGATATGAGTGTGGAGACTCGCAGAACGTACCAAAAAGATACCGAGAGAACGGGCTGCGAGAAATAGACTTCCAGGCTGTAGAGCAGCAGTGTGGTCTGCCTTACGTCGTGACAGATGGCGCTCTGCGGTCTCTCTCATCATCGTCTTCATTATCATCCTCATTGTCGTGTCAGAAATCAGAATCAGCACAAACGGGATCTCACGTGACTTTCCAGATCGGCGAGAATGGTTTGCCCGAAGACAAAGAAAATAATTCCTTAAATAACCACCACACCTCTTCATTAACTTCTATATCGTCGTCAGCGTCCACATCATCTAGCCTTTACCTGAAGCGGCAGCGGAGCGGCTCTGCCACGGGCAGCTTCGACGGCTCCCTGGAGCGGATAGTCGAGGACCAGGTGTCCGTGCATCCTTTGCCGGCCCCTGTGTTGGAGCGGAGCCTTTCTTGTTCCGTGGTGGAGGCACCCCACTCGAGAACTAGCACGCGCTCATCTAGCCATGACAATAGCGATAGCGCGAGCTGTAGTAGTGTTGAGGGCATGATACTAGGAGGCCTTACCTCTCATCACAATCTCCCAAGCAATTCAGAGGTCATTGACAACGCAGCTCCATCGCCTGTCCCAGACCCAGCCGCTGGGGAAAGTGTACCGGCAGCCTGTGATTGGACCACTGTGCCTAGCAAGGACTCGTCACAGAATGCCTCCGCGGGTTCGAACAAAGAGAACGAAACCTCAAGCAGCACCGTGGACAAACTGTACCCGGGCGAGACCGCTGGCCGGCCCAAATCCCTGGACCCCCGGTCTCTGTGCCTGCCCTTGCCCTTCCGGTTCCTGTCGAGCAAGACTTCCTCTTCCTCCCCAACAGGCAAGGGGAAGAGCGTGCTGGAGGCCAAGTCTCCGTCGGGAAGCGCCCCCGGTGGCCCTCGCCACGTCAGCAAAGCGCGGCCAGCACCTAAACAGTCTTGGCTCTTGCGCCTGTTCGAGTCCAAGATGTTTGATATGTCCATAGCTATTCAGTACCTGTATAACTCTAAGGAACCTGGCGTGCAAACCTATATCGGTAAGTACCGGGTTTTTTTTTTTAATCGTCATTGAGTGAAACGGTTAGCCTTTCTATCCAACCAGCTTTTGAAGATGAATTTTCTTTCATGGTCATAAATGGTGTGAAAAAGATAACCATAAGGGATTAGTTCTCCCGGGCACCAACATCAATATAAAATCGAGTAAATTAAAACTTTCCCACTTATTTTTTGCCGTGTTATTTAGGATTCTTTTTAATCAAATTTTGTATTCATTTATATGATGATGATGATGATGATGATAATGGTGGTGGTGGTGGAGGTGATGGTGATGATGATGATGATGATGATGATGATGAGGAGGAGAATTATAATAATTATGCAGGAGCCTAAAAATGTCGTGAAACACACCACCTCCCTTTTGATCAAGTTTAGGAAATTTCCATAACATGGGCGTAGGGCCTATTTGAGGCATAGTAAATATGAACGTCTGCAACAGGTGCCGCCATTCAAATGTATGCCCAGGTCAGCACGGGTCATGTGTGCGGTTTAGTTCGGACACTTTGGCAGTCACACACGTCAGCCATCAATAATGACCTGTCAGCCGTGTATGGAAAAATCTCTCATAGCCTGTGGCTCAGTAAAAGTGTCTGAATGACATACCGACAATTAAGCCTTTAAGGTGATTCTATTTCTTGTCTAAATCTATTTCAGGGCGCAAAATTAGTCTACTTTTGCACGAGGTAGCCTAATCTGTCCATACAGGTGCATTTTGATTTCAAGACTTCATCCTGATGCAGAATTGGAGATCTCTCTCTCTCTCTCTCTCTCTCTCTCTCTCTCTCTCTCTCTCTCTCTCTCTCTCTCTCTCTCTCTCTCTCTCTCTCTCTCTTTCTCTTCTCTTCTCTCTCTCTCTCTCTCTCTCTCTCTCCCTCCTTCCCTCTCTGTATCTTGCTCTCTCTCCCTCTCCCTCCCATTAATTACATGTATCTTTCTATCGCTCTCGCTCTTCCCTGTTTCATGTATCCCCGCATCTCTTTCTCTATCTCTCCTCTCCTCTCCTCTTCTCTCCTCTTCTCGCACTGTTTTGCGTGCATTCCTTCAGAGATGATTATTCTTGAATAATAATAATAATAATAATAATAATAATAACAATAACAACAACAACAACAACAACAACAACAACAACAACAACAAGAGGAGGAGGAGGAGAAAGAGGAGGGAGGAAGGAAGTAAAGAAAGAAAGAAAGAAAGAAGAAGAAGAAGAAGAAGAAGAAGAAGAAGAAGAAGAAGAAGAAGAAGAAGAAGAAGAAGAAGAAGAAGAAGAAGAAGAACGGGTGGGATCTGTTGGATATAATGTACTGGATAGGTTTAATCAAACAAGCAATAAGAATAATCTAGTGCCGCCTTCAACGCCTAACATTATAATTATAGCCCCTTTATAATGTTAATATTTAAAAAAAAAAAAACAACAAAAGTATCATTCAATGCCCATATATTTCTATAGTACTTAACCCTTTCGTGGCTGTATGTTTTATATTTTACAGATATTTTGTTGATATTTTCTGCATGTCTTTTCTGGTCCTCAAAGGGCATTCCTTCATTGGCTTGTCTTATCCAAAGCTAGCCTAGTGTATTCTGTGTAAGACGGGGCGTAAAACGAAACCGTTCAGTTCACATTCTTACTGTCTCCCATCAGGTAACCGCATGTTTAGCTTTGAGGAGAGCGAGGTGGATTTTTACCTCCCGCAGCTGCTCAACATGTACATCCACATGCACGACGTGGCCGAGGCTATTCACCCGTACCTCCTACACAGGTGAGTCTCTCTTCTCTTCTCTCTCTCTCCTCTCGCTCTCACTCTCTCCCTCTCTCTATACCTCTCTCTTTCCTTCTCTCTCTCTCTCTCTTCCCCTCCCCTCTCTCTTTCCTTCTCTCTCTGTACCTCCCCTCTCGCTCTCTCTCTACCTTCCCCACCCCACCCCCCTTCTCTCTCCTTTTTCAACTGCCCCACCCATTCTTTCTACTTTTATCATTCTCCACCTCTCTCCTTATCGCTCTCAGTCCCCCAACCCGAGGTATTATTGATATGAAAGGCAAAAGTTTTCTTCCCAGTAGATCTACAGCAGCTGCTGGCTTGCAACTTTTTTTACCTCTTCACACATCACATGCACAACCTTCAAAATCGCTAAGAAAACGCCAAGTTTCTTTTTTTTTTATTTCCTTTCCTTTACTTTTTAAGCGCAGCTTTTCTTTTCAGTCATGGTCGCAATAGCGTGAAATCAATACACAAAAAATGAATATCTTTTTCTGTTTCTCTCGAGTCTATGCAACAGCAAGTCTATTCCACTTAATGTGAAATCAGAAAGGATAGATGTAGAGTAGATGGGGACAATGATTATTGCAGATGATGAAAGAGCTCTGTCTGTGACTAGCGCGAGAAATGCGGTGGGAGTCAGTCACAGCTAGCTGCACGAGAATACCTCGTGATAGCTGATCTCGGCAGCGCTGAGAGGAAAGGCTTTGCAGCTAGCTAGACTGTCTACCTTAGCGCATTAAAAATAAAAATAATAATGAAAAAAAAACTGACCTACACAGAACAAAAACTGCCTTTGGTTTTTGCTGCTGTGACTCATGCATCCCGTGATGAGCCATCCATCCTTTCCCATTATGCTCTGTTGAGTGTTGACCTGGTTTTTCACCAAGTGAATGTGTCAGTCTTTCTACTGTAGGCTAAATTTGATCTAGATTATATCCAGATTCAGTCATAGGCCAATTGTTTTGTTGATTTTATTTTTTGTCTTCTAATTTTAAATCTAGTCCATGCTGCGCGAGGCTTCCATGTTTCTGCATGCGGCAGACAAAACTAAAGCCTGAAGTCGTTTCTACGGCTTAAAAAAATGCACCTTGATAATATTTTAGTCTGTTTTAGAAGTTATAGGATATTGCGGGACATAGTACATGTATTAACGTGGATGCTTATGGTGTGGTGTTTGTCGGAGTACATAGGTCTGTATATTATAACGGAAGATAAGAGGGAGATAGATTAAAATTTTAGAAGACTATGTTTTATGGGGGACTGTTTATGGTACAATATAGGATAGTGAGGATGACGCTAAATGATAAAATACAATGGAAACTGCCAAAGTTACGCTTGACAAACAGAGCAAAAAGTCCGTCAGATGCAGAGTGAGTTATTGCATAGGCTTAATATGTTGCATGGAATCCAGAGGGTGATACGACAACTGGCACACAGGCTTCTGGGTTCAGTTACTACGAGTAAGCTCAAACAAAAAGGCAAGCTTATCATATCACATTAACATGGGATGCCGAAAGGGAACAGTGCACAAAGGCTGTCCTATATAGCGCGGTGTGGATGGAACTGGAGTTTTAGATAAAAAGAAAAATCAACACTTAAACGTGGTGATGAAGGAAACGAAGTAAACCATGCTGTTTTATTTGAAAAAAAAATGTTGAAGCTATAACAACATTCACAGTGTTTCATGGCGGTAGCAAAAAAAAAAAAAAAAAAAAAAAAAAGAAAAAAAATAAAAAAAATTTACCAGGGCCGGTAGTAGCTGAAACTCACCTTGTGTCATCCTATCTTGAAGGAGTTGTTTGCACCTATCCCATACCCTCATGATTAATCGTAAGTGAATTAGGATAGCCCTTGTTTGTTACAATGTTATAACATGAATATGCGAGCAAATAATTATGCGTGACAAGAGGTAATGTTTTGTGATTTTACCGAATCTAGTTTGCTGCTCTATGAAGGGGAAACATGCGCAAGTGAATGAGCATCTTAACTTGTTTACATTTAACTTTATTCGTCGCCGTTTATGATTTTATGATGTGCGTCACTTGATCATCCCACCCGATTTCTCTTGTGGACGATGAATGATTGTCTGTTTGCCTTCTTGGGTATAAAGAGGGTGGGTGATAGAATCCTACCCAGCTGTTACAACCTGCCAATGTACAACAACAACTTACTGTGTGCCATACAGTCTAGTGTGATGGAGATGGACGTCGCCAATTCGAATTACTTGGAAAAGTGAAAGGAAGCTGTGAATGTTTGTGTACGGTGAGTCATTGGAGTAGTATGACTCATATGACTCATATCTCTGAAGAAAGGAGAAAGAACAACTTGTTCACGAAGCTGTTACACAACATAAAAAGCGGGAAAATCATAAGGATTCAATTTTTTTTTCAATCTTGTTTAGCTCAAAGGTATGTTCGATTAGTGAAGTCTCCACAGTAGTTATCTTTAACATTTTTAGAGGCATTCGGCGCTTTTCAAGATAAAATATTTTAGTTAAATACCGGTCTAACCATTGGGATGGTCCAACTTTAGAAAATGTCCTTTCTTATCAACGTGTTCCTTACTCCGTTGTTGTTGTTGTTGTTGTTGTTGTTTCCTTCAATATTTCAACCTAATTTTTTAGTCAATAAATCATGAAACAAACGGGGCATTGCAGAACGGCAGTTGGTTAAGGAAAAAAAAAATAAAATCTGAAACACCACGCATTATGAAAAAAAATTATTCAATCATAATTTTAGAATAAACGGAATGCGATATGATGTGCGTTACAATCTGCCTTATGTTTAAAAAAATTGAGAGAGGGGGGGGGGGGTCTTCTCTGCAAGAAATTGATGTCGCGTATTTTTTAGTTGGCCGGTGAAGCAGAGAAAGTAACTTAATGTTACAGTCTACGGAGTCTGCGTCGTTCATTTTGGATTTCTGCGCGTTAGGCCACACACACATTCATAGCAAGTGATGAAACTCATTTCCGATATCGGGAATTGTTTTTTTTTCTCTCCAGAAAAGGTCGAAACTAGATAGGTGCACAGTATGAATATTCCTTGAGGATGGGTTTGTTCAAATATCTCACTGTCTTCCACGAGTTTAAGAGAGA
>JAWDGP010003382.1:5000-112500 GCA_033675545.1 Elysia crispata | reverse complement strand
TTCTCCTTGAATCTTTCCTCTTCACACACACTCACTATCCAACCTCGATATTAAACTATGTCAGAGAAGATAAACGAAATTATAATCTAAATGACAGTCACAAAAAACTCCTCTCTGACAGGAGCTTGGTCCGTTGAACCGGTGCCCCCATAACTTTTGCCCTCTTGCAGCGAGTCATCGCGGAAGAATTTCTCTCATTTTCACGGGTTTGAGAGAAGAAAGGAGGGGGGAAAAAAACAAACTCGCTCGTAATCAGTATATACCTACCACGCAATGAGTCAACAGCGGCTGTTAGTTGGTATGTCGGTGATAAATTCTTATCGCTCGTCACTTTTTTGGTATCTGATTGAGTACAACTAGTTTAAATCAACCTTTCTATCACAGAAAAAAGGTACGTTATATAATCATTAAAGCGTCGCTTATCTCGTATTACGGAATCTGATGCTAGGCCAAAGACCGTGCGTAAAAAAAAAAACTGCAAGGCTCAATGAACTTTTTCAGAGCAGCCAGCTATATAGGTTTTCCTAGCCTGACTTAATTGTGTCTAGAGGTGTGTTTTCACTCTTTTTATCGCACCCAGCCATCACGATGGTGGTGGGTCTATTTCATTTTCGATTTTTCCCCCCCCCACATAATTATGTTTCCATATGTTTAAACTTTGGGGGGTAGGGGGGGGGGTGTGTCTGATTGTTGATTTTTTTTCCCTCCATCGGGCCTTTCCGACCCAGCAATCGGCATAATCAGGCTAAAAACCTGCATATCGGGAATGAGTAAGGGAAAAAAAAAAGGGGGGGAGAGAGAAAGGAGGAGGTATTGGTTCCATTCTTAGTGGAAGTTAAGTGAGGTCTCCGTTGTTGATCTAAGCTGCTGCCGGGGGATACTTTTGGCATGTTAGAAGAAGAAAATTAAGAAAATGGTCAGGATAAATGAGGTATCTGGCAGAAAAACAAAATGTTAAAAGCTAGGAGATCTTAAGATCACGGAAGTGAACATTGAGATGCAAAAAAAAAAAAAAAGATGCTTTTGAAAACAGCAGAAAACAGAGTAGAAAACGCAGACAAAGTTCTTTATGAAGGAACTCATCGTCTAATTTCGAAGAATAATGAAATGAGAAAATTGTGTGATCCACAGTCAATTTCTTCTCTCTTAGCATCTTTAATTTTGGTGGTAGGATTATTATTATTATTATTATTATTATTATTATTATTATTATTATTATTATTATTATTATTATTATTATTATTATTATTATTATTATTATTATTATTATTATTATTATTATTATTATTATTATTATTATTATTATTATTATTATTATTATAATTATTATTATTATAAATTTTTTTTTTTTTTTTTTAGTCCAGAAGAATTTTTAAAGTCAAATTCGCATAAGCACCTCGTTTAGAACAGTCCAGATTTAGAAAAGAAACATAACTGCATGGCCAAAAGGAGCGAGGATCTATAAAAAAAAAAAAAGACAGTATTATTTATAAAGATGACCGGACTGGCCATATATTCAGCGAACAAGAAGAAGAAGAATCAAGAACCCAATGCTCTTCGGGAGTAGGGAATCCAGCTAGAGTTCCGGGAGGCCTGGGGTAAGGGAACCTGAAACAGTCCGACTCTGAGTGATGGAGTCGTCTGGACCGAGGACACTGAAAGGTTAGACAATTCACGTGAGACGCGAACCGAGAAGTGAGTCTCTCTCTCTCTCTCTCTCTCTCTCTCTCTCTCTCTCTCTCTCTCTCTCTCTCTCTCTCTCTCTCTCTCTCTCTCTCTCTCTCTCTCCTCTCTCTTCCTCTCTCTTTCTGTCCCCCCCCCTCTCTCTCTCTCTCTCTCTCTCTCTCTCTTTCTCTCTTTCTCTCTTTCTCTCTCTTTCTGTTCCTCTTTCTCTCTCTCTCTGTCTCTGTTCTTTCTCTCTCTCAGTCTCTTCGTCTGTCTCTCTCTCTCTCTCTCTCTCTCTCTCTCTCTCTCTCTCTCTCTCTCTCTCTCTCTCTCTCTCTCTCTCTCTCTCTCTCCCTCCCTCCCTCTCTCTCTCTTTCCCTCTCTCCCTCTCTGTGTTTTTTTTATCTCTCTCTGTCTGTCTCTAACACCCGCCGCACACTTCATACAAATTCATGAAGGAACTTTTTTTGAGTTTTGTCCGATCATTGATATCGCAATCTAAATTAAAGCGTTATGTATGTCAGCGTCTGTACCCACGCACTTAAGTTAGACCCCGTAATAGTTTTATCAGAATGGTGTAAGCGGGTGGTAAGATGAAACAGTTGTGAAAACCACTGACCTAAAAGCATCTCTTAACATTTTGGGTTTTGAATCGGGCAGCTCTCATAAATTGTCCCCAATCCAGAGCGTTTCGGACATTGCATCCGTATTATCTGTTCGACATCTTTGTTATCTCTGATTGTTATCAAAAGATAACAAAGAGGAGGGGGTAGAGTGGCACGGCCTTTTGGCACGGGAAGTATACATGTAGTTCATCAATGGTAGCAGATGACGGAGAAGTATGTCATGGCAAGGTCTTATGTAGAGCAATTAGAACTTCGCGGGTGCAAGGTTCAAATTTGTCACACTGACAGATACAGCAGACATTGGCAGTTTGCCTCTCTCCATAAGTGAAAGCTTTGAGCTGGTCTATAGTTCAACCGCCGTGAATTTGATTTGTCTGAATGGAGATAAAGCTTCAATTACTCTGTAAGCTATGGAGCCTTGGTTCGCCTATCGCTATCAGTTTCTATTGTGGGCCAGCAGGGGATTTCAACAATGTCGTCATACAGTAATCGTAAGCTGCTGGTTTATAACTTACGATGACTAAGGAAAGCGTATAATGTGCGCACAAAGCAGATCATATATAGCTTGATGTGGAGTAGCAATCAAAAAAAGAAAAAAAAAAAAGAAAAAGAGAAAGAAACGAGCAAACAATATGCCTCAGCAACGACTTGTGCTGCTCACATGACCTGTCGGAGCTGTTAGCCATTTCTGTCTCAAGAAAGATAAAAAAAAACTCCGAGATTTACACGTCGATCACGTGGAAGGGCAATATCGAACAAAGAAACAAGCAAACAAAATACCATTGCAACGATTTGTTCTGCTTGCTTGGCAGATCGAATTTTTTTTACAATGTCCTTTTCAAGTTAGCTAAGTCTCTGTCAGAGATTGACACTAAGGCTGACTTTCCTTTATAACGTCCATAAAATGTTAGTGGGAGACTGGAAAGTAGGATTTTGTTATGGTGGCAAATTATTTTTCTGCGTTATTACTGGCGGCAACTTATGAATATTACGAATGCGCGGCTTGAAATCTTTCCTAAAAGATTTTTTTTTCTTCTTTTTAATCTACTTTCATTCGTCTTTTGCTATTATAACCGTCTCAAGGCTAATTTTTTTTTATTGATTTCTTTCACTTATTGATAGGGTGCAGAAATGTGGGAGCAGCACTACATTAGTTGTTGTTTTTTTTTATCCTCTCAACTTTCAAAATCTTACAAAATACTCAAAGAAAAGGATGTCACAGTTAGGACTATTCTAGTCAGAAATATAAAGAAAAAAATTAACGAAGCCTTCTCAATCTAATTGGTGACAAAGAGCCATCCACCAGTATAAGACTCGGAGATAGACTCAAGGGAGATTTAAATGAAGTATAAATTAACTCTAAAACAACATGGAATCCTTTTTTCTCCCTCTTGCTAAAGCGTAGTCTGAAACTACAAATCTGACCAATTTCGACACTGCACCTCTCCCTTCTCCTATTTATTTGTTACGCCATAGAATCAAGCGTCGTTGCTAACACCTTTTTGTGTGTGTTTTTAGAATGATTTACACGATAGTATTTAGTATATATGGACTATGATGATGATAACGATTCATAATTATTGTTACATGCATTACTCGTGCTGCTACTGGTCCTGCCCCTGCATTCCTACTTCTACCCATTGTAGCACCAAAATGAGTACGGTCGCCCTGCTGATTCTATTATCATCTCTCTTACCATTACTGCTACTGCTGTTGCTGCTACTACTATTATTACTACCACCATTGCTACCACCGTTACCACTACTACTCCTAGTGCTACTGATACTGATGCTATTAACACCATCACCATCCCGTTCCACTGTTGTCACTGGTACTACTGCTACTACCACTGTTGCTGCCGCTGCCATTACT
Source organism: Elysia crispata (assembly GCA_033675545.1). Taxonomy (NCBI): domain Eukaryota; kingdom Metazoa; phylum Mollusca; class Gastropoda; family Plakobranchidae; genus Elysia; species Elysia crispata. The sequence continues at coordinate 108,337 of JAWDGP010003382.1, read as the reverse complement.
ACTACTGCCACAAATATTTTTACTCTTGCTGCCGTTGTGTCCTGCAGTATCTTTGTTATAATTTACTGCATGTGTGTCTTACAGATGCCGCAGCTCAGTGGAGTTTTCTGTGAACTCAGCTTGGCTGTTGAGTGCTTTCTCTGCAGACACATTCAAGCCCAACTGGAAGAACTCCCAGGGCATCAAGCTTCGAGACATGATTCTCAATGAAGAGCTCAGGTTAGCATTACATAGAACTAAATAGATGTCCCGATGTTAATGTAAACAGAGTGCAGTAGACACAATATTAATAGCCGATTTTTACATTCAGGTGTAAAATATGGTATTGACTTAACTTGTTTTAGTGCTATAAAAGTATATACATATTGTGTTTATAAAGTCTTTAAACCAAATTGCTTTCTTTTTTAACATCTAAGCATAATGTCAGCAAAGTGATCGCAATTACCTCTTGCCAAAACATACATGTATGTTAAATATTGCAGTGAACAGCTATGAGAGCGCCTTAGTAAAAATGCTAGGTTTTACACCTACAAGGGGGTATTTATTTTCTACAAAAGTTTCAGCTTTCCACAGAGAAAAATTGTTAACCTTTATAGGCAAGTTTACTCAAATAGACTCAACAGAAAATTTCGTATAGTACTGGCACCACTAGTAGATCTAAATTTTCTCAAGCTTAAAAATGTGTAATTATGCCAAGGCACTTTATTGTGAGCAAGGTATTACTGTTCCTCATTTATCTCTACTTAAAGTGCCCACATCAATTTGGTTAACATACCTATGAGTCAGGGCATTGGTATCTGTGCCAAAAAGAAATAAAAAAAAATTGTTTTGATCATCTCACATGAGGGCTGAGATTTCTCGCTGGCTTATGCTTGATTTTTTTTCTCAGTGATTTGTTAAACCTATGATAGTGTTGATAGGTAAAGTTTGAGACTTCATATGATTTGTCATTCAGTTTCTGTGTCATTATACTCATTATTGGAAGCTCACAAAACGCCTTATTGTGAGTTTAGAACTTTGCTACTGTAACTGAGCAGGGATACTTTGAATGACACATCTTATTAATGAGCCATTGAAATAATCGGTTCAATATTAATCTTTAGCTGATACTAGAGCATCAGATCAGATCTGCTTTAGCTTGCCTCACTTTTCAGGTGAGGTATGTATATATTACATAGACTGAATTTACGGACTGATTGAAAAGATATGTCTCAAGTCATGATATCCCCACTCTATGTCAATTTGTCATACTCAAATCTACAGGCCCCAGGTTTCAAGCCCGACAGCGACTTCACCTGGCAGTAAACCCTTTGGAAACACTCAGCACAGCCACCCGCATCACCACAAAAGTCATCACCACCATCACAGTCGACTTCAGGCAGGAAACACAGGCAGCCCAGCTTCATTTTTGGTGGGTACCCTCCCTCAGTATCTGGCAATACCTGTAGGAGAGGCCTCCAAAAATAGTGGTCAGCCAATAGCCACTAGAGTCCCTTTAGAGGTATCCACCATCTCTCAACCTTCAACACCAGACTCGTCGGTTTCCTCGCTGGGCCTTGCGAATCACACAAGCCACACATCTGCAGCTCTGGCTCTCCTATCTACAGCGCCACAGCTAAGTGAAGCAGCTGCTTCAACTGTTGTGAAGAAAACACACCAGAGGTCTCGCTCAGATGCTACAGGTGAGATCTTCACAATATTTTTCATTTTTCAGTCTGTGGCTCCAAATGATTATATAAAGGAAATATAACTTTTTACAGCAGCAACCCTCCCAAACCTGGAAAAAATCACTGAAAGCAATACTTATTACCGTTTATATATTCTCTACCTTCCTCATTGTGTTCATAACTTTCTTTTATTTGCTAAACTCAAGTTAAGAATAAGTGCTGGCCTACAAACTCATCAAACAATAAAACTTAAGTGCATTGCTTTATCTCAGCTCATGAGGATTTTAAATTACGCATATTTTTGTTTAAAAAAGAAAAACTTTAATAAATTTAATACAAAGTCAGAAAAGAAATTAATGAAAAAGTGAAAAGGCTAAAACTTTTTTTCCATTTAGTCTTCAAAACTCCCATTTAATAAGATGAACAGTTAAAGTGACTCCCAATATTACTCTATTTAGCTAAAAAAAAAAATTTTGTGCATGGTTCACCAGCCTTGCTGTCCAAACAGCACAGCGAATCAAGCCCTGTGTTGAGCAGCATGATACTTATGGGTAATTCTAACGTTGTTCGTGGGGCCGACACAGGCAGAACAAGAGGGCAGGCGGGGGGCACTGCTGTTGGTGACCTTACTTCAGGCAGAGCCTTTGACAGCGGCTGTTGTTGTTACAGCAAGTCTGAGGCTGTTATCAATGACCTGCGAGGTGTGGAGACCCTCTGCCAGTGTGATGTAAGTACCATTATTGGAACATTGATCAACTGAATTCATGATCTTTTCTTCATTCTTTGGTCTAGTGCAAACAGTGCATTTTGTTTAGGTTTTTTTTTTAGTTTTTTTGTTTTATAATTCGAAGAAAAGAGAGTCCTGTCCAGAGGACTGGCATAAAGTATGGTGACTCACATTGCCTTGTCTTGAATAAACTCTTTATACTGCTTTGCAATTTTTTTTTTGAAAACGGCAAATAAAGATTTAGGAAATAGCTAGTCACAGTTGGAAACATTCCTTAAAAATATACATATAAGTATAAAAGAATAAAATATTGAATAGTAAAGAAATTTCCTACAAACATCCATGTTGCGGTAATTTCTAGCATTATGATACTTTCAATTCCATAAAAGTAATTATTTTACACATCTTAAGTACTACAATATAGATCATTGATAAGGGGTAATTATAATCTATTTTTCTCCAACTTTACAAATAGTGTATTTTTTTCATCTTTTATGAAGGCATATATATATATATATATATATATACATGGATGTTAAAAGTTATTTTCAAGTTGCCCAAATTGTTCAAATGCTGTGAATTAAATGCACAAAGTACTTTGATGGTTTTTATAAATAAAAATACAGACACTTTACTTTTGTTCAGTTCAATTTCTTTTCCCTCTCAGTAAGTCATGAGTTTGGCTTTTTTCACACTCTGATAGGCTCCAAGATTGCTGCCACAGCAAGAGTTCATCAAGGCTTTGTTGAACATTGGCAAAAAACTGCAGGCACTTTCAACAAAGGAACACAGAAGTAAGAGAGACTTTTCAAGTTTTGTACCTTAAATGTTTTATTCTTGCCTCGCATATTACAAATAAAAGTTATGCATTGTCCAGCTGGTTATTTCTAGCAGTTTAATCAATATAATACTGATAGTTCAAATCTTTACCACCTAAGCTTCAACCTGTTACATTATGTCACTTGCTAAGTTAACAGTGCATTATACACTGAAGGGTTGTATATTGCTCCTGTATGAATAGAATGAAGTTCCAAAAAATACAGCAATAGCAATATAACCTTTATCTATGATTAACTGAAAGTCATGAAGCATTTTGACTTGGTTTTTTTTATATATGGAAGAAAGGGACATGACTTTGGTTGATGACTTTTAAAACAAAAATGAGATCAGGTCTTTATCTAGATCTTAATTCTGCTCTTTTGAAGATGACTTCAAGATCATATTGTAGCTTGTAAAGAATTCATTTCTCTCGAGTTTCTGACGATTTGGACGCAACATAAAATTATTCATGATTTTTTTGGAAAGTCGTATGTATAGGTGGGTGTTAAAAAAAAATTACATCATAGCAATTTTTTACAATGACATTTTTTTTTCTATTATCTTTCAGTAATGCCTGTTTTACTTTATTTGTTGCAGAAATTTCACTGATAGCTTAAAAATGATTCTTTTAATGAGTTTTGAAAAATACCTAAAACTGACTGTTTTGAGTGTTTGAAGTGTTTTTAAAAGCTCAGTAGCAAGTTTACATGTGGTAGTAAGTTTTGTATTTACAGAATCAAGAAAATGCCTGAATGTTTTTTTATTTTATTTTGGTAGGAGAACTTTTTTCTTACAGAAGATTGTTGGGCCTACTTCCTTTGAGATTACTTTATCTTCTCAGGATAGGTTTTGTCACAAGTGTTTTTTTCATACAGTTTTATGATTATAAATTTTGGAATTTACCTCTCATCCAGCTTCCCAGCTGATTGCAGAGCTAGCCCTTGTCAACCTCAATCTCCCAGCACGAGTGTGGCTACCCATCTCCCATAGTAGGAACCACCATGTTGTCAGAATACCCCACACACAAGCTGTGGTGCTTAATTCCAAGGAGAAGGTATGTATTCTCTGATTGAGTTGTATATGTATCATTATTTGATAAATCTTTTGAGTAGGATTTTAAATCATGAAATGCTTTTTCTGACCCAATAAAGTTTCATACTTTGTATAAAAATTTTTTTTTCACAGATTCTCATTGATATTTTTAAGAAAAAATTTCTTATAACCCTTGTTTAGAAAGCCTTACCTGCCGGACTTTTAAGTTTGTCATTGATGTTCTACAGAAAATAATCTTTGATCAATTACTTTTCAAATCCATCTGAGAAGAAAATAGCAATCTTTTCTTATATCCTACTTCCAGGCCCCATTCATGCTTTATGTGGAAGTTCTGAAGTGTGATCATGCAAGCACAAGCCAAGTGCCCCACAAAATTCTGGAAAATACTCTGCGATTTACGCGATCAGAAGAGGATCTCACCCAGCTGGAAGGTGGTGGTGATGGTTCAAACAGGTCTCCATCTATGGCACCCTCTGCCACTGGCTCGCCGAGACCAGAGTTTAGCGTGTATAGCTCCTCATGCCACGACTTTGACGATGCTGACTGTTGGTCTCAAGAGGATGATGATATCATTGCTGTGAGTCTAGTTTTTTATACCATAAAGAGAGAGAGAGAGAGAGAGAGAGAAAGCATTCTAAAATCAACCACCCACTGATGCAAGCCCCAGTTTAAGTTTTTCATACTGGTTTAAAGATCAGATGTCTTCTTTAATTTTTTTTCAATTCATAATTCTCATTCAGTAAATGTAGATGTTGAAAGGAAAGGTCAGATGACTTTTTTTTTTGCTTTAAAGAATAACATTTGCCATTAAAGTTTTTAGTTTTTGCTTAAAATCTAAAATCCCTATTTCATGTGGAATTTCATTTTTTAATCTGGAAGAATACTCAATAATAAGCCTGTAATCAAATTCTGACTGATTTGCCTGTTCTTGCACCTACAGCCACCAAGGCTACCTGAGGGTAGGACACTAAAGTTACTTACTGATAAAAAATTTGTGAAACCACCAAATCTTTTGATCAATTTGACATTTCTTAAATTAAATGAAACTTAAGAACTCATAGATGAAATATATTTTGGAATCAATTCTGTCAAAGCTGTTTTAATGAAGATTATTGTGCTTACTATTGGGATATTAATATACTAGTAGTTGCTTCTTTTACAGTAGTGTTGTCTTTCAGAAATCTTAAACATATTAAAGTTTTAGAGGGTGAATAATAAGGGAAGTCTACATTATTCCCTCATAGAAATAAGAGGTAAACGTTGGCACATAAAATATTAGCATTTCAGGCAATTATGTCAAGGATTCATCTCAAATAGCGATAAGTAATGACAAAGTATTAAATATCTATCAATCAGATGGAGGAAATGTGATTTCAGAGAACTGGTATTTGTAAGTTTTTGGATTCCTTTTTTTTTTCTTACTAAGTCAAAAGATTTGTGCTCTTCAGAGGATAATGACTAAATTCTTGGAGTTGAAACCATTTCCTGGGCTAAAAAAGAAAGGTGTCATTTAATTTAATGTGAATATAGCAACCTTATTTGTTGTGGTTGTGAGGAAATAATTCTTTTAGCTGATAGAAGTAATTGTAATTCCACTTTATGGAATTGACATAGAAAGTAAGCTTGTCTTTTCTATCAATTTTATGAAATAGCTGGCTAATCGCTGCCGGTCCAGTGACACCATCTCTCAGATGTCAACAGAGAGCTCAACAAGCGCAGACAGCAAGGATCCTGTTTACATCGCCGCTGGTGATATCAGGCGCCGCTTGTCAGACAACCTGACTGCTCCAAAGAAAAAGTTTGAGGTATGCCACGTCATGGATTTGTGAAATACTATGGGTTTCATTTTTGGGAACACTACTCTTCTTTCAAATTACACTAGAACCTATTGCTTGTTTTGTTGGGTTTTGTGTGTGTGTGTTTTTTTTAGCTTTGCTCTTTAAGAAATTTAATATCACCTAAGTTTCCAGAGAAATTTTTTTAGCTTTTCATTCAGTATAGTTTTTTTTTTTTAAATATGAATTAGTCGTCAATGATAGGCTTGGGTCTGCTTAATTTTCTACATTAAAAAGTTAGCCGTAGATATGAATTTGTGTAATATTGTCTGTAAAATGCTGTGTGTACAGAATGTTGTGACCGCAAAAATAGAATTGCCATTTTTTTAGAAGACTTCAAAATGTTATTAAAATATAGGCCAAAGCAGGATTAAGTGTTTTCGCCTCATGAATATATCAAGCAATAAAGTTTGCATGAAGAATCTATCTAATTTAAAATCACTTTAGTTATTGCCAAGGCTCGGAAGTAGAAAAATTCATGTCATCATAAAAATTACATAAAATGTTCAAAATGGCAAAGAGATATTCAAGAAATACTTTATGAGTCTTCTCAATACTTGTTTTTTAATTTTGTTTTGTTTTGTTTTTTTGTTTTATTTTTTGGGGGGGTGGTGGGGGTGGACAGAGCTCATGACTTTAAGGCAAATGGCATAAATCTTTGTGGTATTCATACACTTTGTGATATAGTTTTTGAAAAGCAACTCTTGTTTCCTGAAACAAATATGGGGAAATATAGCAGAGTTAATGCAATTAGATCAGCAGAGTTTGTTCAATGGTTTTTATTTCATTCATATTTTGTAATTTTTTTTTAAGAACAAATAATTGATAAATATGCTTTTCACGTTGCATATGCAAAGGAGCCTAACTAAACAAGTTTTTTGGGGTTGTTTTTACTTAGAATATTCAAATTTCATTTCGGCACCTCTATATTTTTACCATATTTAATTTCTTTAATCTCTATTGCTTTTCTCAGAGAGATCCTGAGGATCCATCTGCAGCAGCTCTGAAAGAACCTTGGGAAGATAAGGTGGCTAGGATTAAAGCAACCTCTCCATATGGACACCTGCCAAATTGGCAACTCATGTCTGTTATTGTCAAAGTAGGGGATGATCTTCGGCAGGAGCTGCTGGTTTACCAAGTGCTCAAAAGGTTGAAGGTAAGTTGTTTCTTATACACTCAGTGGTGCTTTGTGTTTCCCTTTAAGTTTTTTTTATCTAACTTGGAGCAAAACGAATTAATGTTTTCAGTAAATTCCATTTTCTCATTGTGCTTTGACAAAATAATGGACATGAATCAATATATTCCTATGAATATGAGAGTAAAATAAGGTATAAAGAGTAAGCTGTCCAATTTTCTATGTTAAGCAATGACTATCTGCTTTCCTGCAAAACAGCTAAAAGGGAAAATAAGCTTTTTTTTTTTTTTAGATATATCCAAAAAGTTAAAATGTTAAAAAAGACAACCGCTGTTAAAACTGCAATATAAGTTCAATTTTTTGCAGTGTTGCTTTGATAAATTGTTGTTTAAAAGAATAAACCTTTGAATTGCTTTCAAGTATGAATGGATATTATTATTAGATTTCTTTTTACTTTCTCCATCAGACATCATGGGCAGAGGAGCGCCTGCCTCTTTGGATCAAACCATATAAAATTGTGGTGACTGATCGTGACAGTGGCATGATTGAGCCGGTGCTGAACGCAGTATCCTTGCACCAGATCAAGAAGCATAGCAAACTGTCACTGCTAGACTACTTTATCCATGAGTTTGGTCCTGTCAATAGTGAAGAATTCCTTACTGCCCAACGCAATTTTGTTGAGAGCTGTGCAGGATACTGTCTTGTTTGTTACTTGCTTCAGTTGAAGGACAGGTAAAGTTGCTTCAAAATATTTCACTGCTGCTTTTGTTATCAAAGACTTTGTGTTCATTGAAAAAGAAAAGAACCAAAAGAATACTGTCTTTACTTTTATTTTCTCAAACAATTTTTTTAAAAACAGCTCGTGGCCTCGTTCATCACCAGAACTTCCAAGTCTGTGATACTGGGAATGATGTTATCATCTCCTGAAAATATTTTCTCTCTGTCATAAATGTTTACAATTGCACTTAGATACAAGATCGTATGGTTCATGCAGTTTACTGTTTACTCCTAGGCATTGGATGTAAGATGTTAAGGATGGTTTTAAGTAACAAATATTTCCTTCAGTCATAAATTCTTCGAAGTCTTGAAAGAGGATTTACTTTCATAAGTTTTCTTTTTATGTTTCAGGCACAATGGAAACATTCTCCTGGACTCTGAGGGACATATAATTCACATAGACTTTGGATTTATTCTTTCCATATCACCTGGGAAGAACCTTGGCTTTGAGAATTCTCCCTTCAAACTGACCCATGAGTTTGTGGAGGTATACTTAATTCTGTGATTTTTTTCTGTTGATGTTGAAATAAGAATTTAAAAAAATATTCTTTTCTTTCTATTTGCAACAAAGTTTTATTTTACAATACATAGAAATCATGTTTAAGGAGCATTGCACTTTAGTCCATATAACCATAGTGTCAGTGGAATTAGAGTTCCTTTTTCTTATCTATACATGTGCTTGGGTAGAGAATTTTTTGTTGGTGTTTGTATTTTGACATTTTGTTTGTATTTTTGTTTGTATTTTGACATTTTGTTTGTATCCTCATTTCTTCACCTTTTTCTTCACAACCAGGTCATGGGAGGACTTGGAAGCGACATGTTTGAGTACTTTAAGATACTCATGCTGCAAGGATTTGTTGCTTCTCGAAAACACATGGACAAAATTTTGCCTCTGGTGGAAATTATGCAAACAGGTTTGTGTTTGTGCTTGTTTTATACATTCCTGTCAGGGCCCTTACCATTGAAATGGAAAAGGTTGCTTGTTATTTTAAAAAAAATGAAGTGTAGTTTTAAAAAAAAAGAAAAGGGGACTAATAAAAGCACATGTTTGAATTCAAGCTTTTTGATTCTTTGGAATGTAATTCTGATGTAGAGTCATTTTTGGGACAGGGCTGATTTCAATTAACCCCTTCGTGACGTAGGTGATATGTGTCTATGCAGTGATGCATGGTTTGAGTTTGAAAATTTGTAAGGAGCAAATGCTATATGTGAGGTGTGGTTAGACTGATTATCATTGCACTCTCTACAGTTTTTTTGTTTTTCCTGATGTTTTCTGTTTCTTAGAGCTAGATCTAGATCTAGATCTAGATTTAGAACTAACTCTATTGGCAGGTATTTGTCGTTTCTTTCCAGCTTTCAAAGTTTCATTGATAGATCTAGATCTAGATCCACCTGTCTCACTTTCTGAACTAGAACTAGATCTTGTTCTAGACTCTTCATAGTCACTGCCTGAATCTTCATATAAAGCCTCATCTTCGCTTGAATAACCAAGTAATAGGTCTAATACCTGTTTCTTATTGTACAAAACTCTTCGAGAGCGCTTACTACCATCGTTAGAGCTTGTTGAAGGTTCCATCATGGCCGAGAGAATGAAAGCAATGGGCAGAATGTAAACAGAGGAAGAAAAGCTAAAAGCCCGCCCTTACTGAAGGTTGTTTTTTTATAAGAAAAGTTGATTTATAAGGAAAAAATATCGATAAATTCAAATTTCTAAGTAACTTTAGCATAGGCTTTGACGATTTTTCACTATTCTATCGATATATCATGACGTACGCTGTACGTCATGTATGGCATCTTGGCACAAAAAGCATGACGTACGTCGTGCGTCATGTAGGGCATCTTGTCACTGTATTTAATGAAGAAAATATGACGTACATCATACGTCATGTATGGCACAAAGGGGTTAAGAAAAAAAAATATAAGTATTATTGAAATAAAAAATGCTATTTTGAAAGAAAAGTCTACGTCTCACTCCTTTGAAATTACAAAAGGATTGAGAACCCCATGGTTTTGTATTTACCAGGGTGTAGAATCTCTGGGCTAAAGGGTTAAATCTAAATATGGTGAGAGAGGCCCAAAATTTTGAATATTCATTTAGAATCAAATAATTATTTTGGTAGCACTCATTGAAATAAAACTTTATTTTTTCCAAACAACAATAGCTGTTATGGAAGCAGTAGCCATCTTGAAAAAAGTACCAATAATTTGAAAACACAAACCTTTTTTTTTTTTAAACCAATCAATTGGAAACTTGGCATGGCATAAATTTAATATGAATTCATTCAGAAGCTTTTATTGTAATTTTAAAATTTATGCATACATTTTCCATATTTTTTTTTTGTTACATAAGAGCCAGACCTTACTTGAATTTGCATTCCCTCCCCCCCAAAAAAAAACAACAACAAAAAGATCGAAAAAAAACAAAAACAAAAACAAAAAATAAACTACCCTATGTTTTTTTCACATTTTGTAAACTTTGAATCTGTGCCAAGTTTCATAAAGAAAAAAAGTATTTACAAATAAAAGCAGTTTTTTCAACAAAAATTGATATCAAAATTTTGAGTAAAAACTTTGTTTTCACAAAAGATCTAACTTAACTTTTAAAAGAAAGATGATGGTATAGGTTATAATGTAATAAAATAGTGCTATATAACTTTCCTTTTTTCATTTTTAGTACCAGATATGATTCCAGATTTTATATCAGGTCATACTTTGACATACCTTAAGTGATAATTTTCCATTTCCCCACCCCCGGTTTTTAAACTGTCTTTAATGAAGATACTGTGTGTGTCTATAATGGTTGATTAAAAAAAAAAATTACGTAAAAGTGGTAGAACGACAACAACAAAAAAATACCTCATTTCTTTCTAACATCCTTATAGCATGCTGGTAACCTTTCATGAGGCAAGAAAACTTGAAGACAGTAAACTGGAAATATTTCTTACTTCTACTGATCTATGTTAACAAGTTTATTATTTTTAGAACTTTTTGTATCATGATCTCGATTCTATAGCATTATCACTAATTGTTCAACTTATTTTTATTCACAGGCATTTTATTCAATCTCTAAATTTTCTTGTAATTTCGTGTTTTTTTTACTGTTGTGCTGGTTTATTTGGTGATAGAGAGCAAATGTATTTTTATTCACATTGCTTTAAAATTCACCTTTGTCTATCTTATGTCTCTCCATCACAGGCTCCCAGCTGCCTTGCTTTAGCAAAGGCATCAGTGCTATCAGGGCATTCAAAGACCGTTTCCACTTTGGTTCCACTGAGGAGCAGCTTCAACTCATTGTGGATGGACTAGTAGAGTCAAGTCTGCACTCCCTCACCACCAAACTGTATGATGGTTTCCAGTATTTCACCAACGGCATCTTATGAGGCCTGTCTTGTGGGCAAATAAGCCTTTCCTTTTGAATACAACAAGTTTGGACAACCCAGCTGCAGCAATATCTCACCAAGCTGTTTCTTGTCTTTCACAAATATTACTGCTTAAAGCAAAATGTGGACACCATCTTAACCTGGTGATTTTTGAGTCTGCATGATCTCCATAGTCATGCTTTGACTCAATCTCAAATAGGATTGAGGAAAAACGAGGGAATCTAGGTTCTAACATAATTCATCACCTTTGGATCCCATATCTTCATACTCTTAGGCCAGATGAGATATATCAACAGTAATATAAAACAGCTGCACTATCAGTGAGTCATATGCTCTTTTTGTCAGTACCTGATGTGAAGCTGAGCATTCAGATTATAAAAGCATCTATAGAAGCTACTTGGAGAAAAGTATTACTTCAAAGTCAAAACTGATACTAATTTATTTGAGATGTGCGTTTGCCATGGATTTCATTCGGAATAGTAAAATGGTGTCTGCTGATCGATAGAAGTGTTTGGTGCTGAATTGTTTCAAAAAGTGTCATATTTGATGCCTCTGACACTTGATAGTTTTGCAGTTGATCAGTTTGTCAGATCATTCATTCAAGATGTTTTTCTAAGTGGCATTTGAGTTTCCATTATTTGTAGAATATTATGTATGCATTCACTAATAACTTATTTGTACCTCGAGTGATGCGAGAAAACAATTTCAAGTTTTGATGTTATTTTTCTTTGAAAACTTTTGGAGAGGAGTAAAGGTTTTTTTTCACTTTATGACCACCTACATTGAGATTACAAGCTTTAGAACTGACCAAGAAATTTTAGGAATGTAAATGTTCATGTTGGAAAAGGTTAAGATCAGCTAATTTGACCAACTTTTTCATTGCCTGTCTGCTTGCTTTATTTTACAAACTTAGTCAAAAGTGAGGAATGAAAGAAAAGACAACCTTCTTTACTCAGAGGTCTCATTGCGATGGTCACCAAAACATCCAGAAGGAAAAGACTGAAAACTTGAGCTGACTTATCCTATGAGGAAATTGCAGATTATTTTAAGTTGACAGTACTTGTAATTCACAATCTGGGCATTATTACATTGTCCTTTCATATAAATATTTATTAAATTTTAGGACAACCATTTTCCCCTCTTTCTATGTATCTCAATGTACTTGAAATTTTACATTTCAAAGGTGAATTTTTCTACAATATAATTCAACATGTAATACAGGTGCTTGAATAGTTTTACATGTACTATTTTGTAGAGAGTGGCACCAATGCTTTGTGACTGCCTAAGACAGTAAGAGCAAATATTTGTCATCAAACTGAAAGCAATATGGTCCCTCTGTCTGTGATATTTTTTTTTTAATATTCTAGTTTTAGAAAATATTGGTCAGTTCTCATTTGTTGTAGGTGTAATCGTTAAAAATGTTTCCAAATTTTCTTTTTTTTCTTTTTCTTTTCATAGGTGAGGCACATTTTCATTATCAAGGATCTCTTGAGATTGTTTTATTTTAACTTTGAGGTTAACTTTCTACAAAAACTAAGCTTGACTTTGGACTACAAGCCTCTCAAGCTTGATTTTGCTGAAGGAATACTTTTTCCATCAAATGAGCATTGATAAATAAAGCATTGTTTTCATTGAATTGATTGAGCTTCTTGATGAGTAAAAAGATGGTTGTTCCAATGTTAATTGAAGGATGCATATCTACTTCAAATTTAACCCAAGTAGTGAATGACTTTTTTTAGCTTGCAGGGTGAGGGATGTAAAAAATTATCTCAGAAATAACTAAGAATCTTAGAGGTCAAAATTTCATCTACATTTTAAATTCTTTAGAGTTGAATTTTTTTAATCAGCCATTGAAATTCTCAATGTTGAAATAATGAGATTAAAATTATGTGTATTTTTAAAAATCAGACATACAATTGTCTTCTGGTAAATGATATTGTTTAAGCATTACTAGAATAAGATCTAGTTTTAAGTATTTCATATTCATCGTTTTTATTCATTGATTGTAACTTAATTTCATAAATTGCAAATTAATTCATAAAGACCCAACCCTGGAGCAGGATTTACTTTCATTCCTGAAGTCTAATCTTTTTCATGAAACTCAGCTTTTTAATTTTCAAATCTTAAATGATTAAGTATTTATTGAATTGTTTATCAATACTTTTTTTTTTCTTTTCAGGTTTTTTTTAAACATTCTTTCATAATAATTTTTAAGATTTTACCTTTTTTTTTCATTGTAGAGGAGGAAGGTATTATCAATAAAAGAAAAACCCCACTAGTTTATGACGGTCATAGCCAAAGTAAAAAACGCAGAAAATTTTAACAAAGACTCACTTTCTTCACTCTATTTTTAATATTAACTTTAGAAACCTAGTTAACAGAACAGTTTTTCAAGTTTATGAAGAAATGATTCGGTAGAAAATTGAGTTTCAAGTATTTTTAGTTAGCAGAGATCAGTACAAAATATATGAAAAGCTTTTGAAAGAGTAATTGACACTCCTTTAATTTAAATTCAGTAACAGACTAATGGCTAATTGAAAAATTGTGACCCTGGCTCTAGATTTCTGCAATAAGGTCTTGGTCCACTAAAAACCATGCTTGAAGTAGCACAAAGGTTGTATTGGCATATTGTGTGAAATTGTTGCACCAAACCTCTCACATAAAGATCCTCAACAAACCAAATCCAGATCTCAAGACAAACAAAGCACAAAAATAGTGTCATCTGGTGTCAGTGCCTTCAAGCTGAGCCCAGTTTTTATGTGTACATCACATATTGCTATGATTTTGTTTTAGATCAGGTTTCAATCACAGCAACTCTTGTCAACTCACAAAATTTTATCTGCAGTGCTGAGACACGTTTAAAACACTCACTTTTAAAACTACTCTTACTTAGAATATCACTCAAAAGGATTGACGACCAAGAAAGTGTATCTCCTCTGATATAAAGTAGATCTGGACACATCTTGTGACAACAGTTTATCACAATAAACATACTTTCCCTGTCTTTTAAAATCTATCATAAAGAGATTGGTTTGGTCACTCGACAAGGGCTAACATACTTTTAGCAATGTACAATTTTTTTTCCCTTTTACCAGGTCCAGCCATAATTTTATCCAGCTTGTTCTCGTCTATCTCAGCTGCTGTTTAAGTAAGCTCAGTAGCTTGATATATCTTATTGTATGCCATACTCAAGATATCAATAAAGCATGTTTTCTTTCACATCACATTCCAAAAGAATGTAATGCGATATTTTTCCCTTAATTAAATACAGTAATTTGTTGGATTTCATCGACCAAATTGGGCATTTTTTAAAACAGAAGTGAATAGCTGTTTGAGAATATTGCATGAAAGAATGTCATTGCCTTTACATGATTTTTTTTTAAGATGGTAGAGGCAGAATAATTTGTTGAATTTTTTTTGACCAATGTATGCATTTTGTGTCATAGTTGAGCTAATATTTGAGGAAATTTGTGTGAAAGAATGATTCTATTAACTGTCTTTCCATGCTTTAATAAAAGGCTTGTAGATCAGTCTTACTCAAATGTCGGGGAAAAAAAAAAAAAGAACAGTGGTTTTGCTCTGATAATCCACCAAAAACCCAGGAATTACAAAATGCTTTGTAGATTTCTTAATTTCAACCAAAATGAAAACTTTCTATGCAAACATTTTCAGCTGTAAATTCTTAAAAGATAGTTCAAGATGTCATACTTATGGTAATGAATATTTCCCAATTTATAGCATTCTATTCATTTTTTATTAGTGGAAGGCGTTTCATCCATACTTAAACTGTCCTACAAATCTTATTTTCTATCAAACGAGCCCCTCAAACTTTTGTCATAAAGCTGTATCTTTTTTTTTTTTTGTAAAAGATTATTCAGCAAGTGCTTTTACGCTAACATTGGAAATGTCGTTAATGTTATTTCTGTGCTTGTTCAAAAGTATAATTTATGTTCAAATAGACCCTTGCATTTTTTTTTACAACTTCAGTTACAAAAATGAATGTGATTTCTTTATTGTAACATTTTTATTTGTTATTTGTCTACCATTTTACTGCTGGCATTCATGTAATGCTCTTTTTCAGTGCTAAGATTATTCAAATATCTGTGCAGTAATGAGTTTCAGTTCAATTATTTTTAAAAACAAAATCTTGAGTTAAAGTTTTATATTGATTTTCTCTTGCTCTCAAATATTCCCATTTATAGATTCATCTGGGTTTTTTTTTTTGTATGTGTGTGTGTGTGTGTTAATACTCAGCTAAAGTACAAAATTAGTCGCTTTTAAAAAAAAAGAAAAAAAAGAAAAGAAAAGGATATTTTATAGTAATAGCCTTCCATTGTAGTCCTTACAGTAAGAAACAAATCATAACAAATAGTTTGTAAATTATTTTAAAGCAAATAATTTTATTGCAGCATAAATGCCATATTGGCTACTTAGAGCATAGTAAGTGGATGAAATATAAGTGCTTTTATTAATTTACAATTAGAGACACAATTTGTTTTTAATCATCATTGAAGATCTCTCTTTCGTGTGTCACATTAATTTATATTTCCTGCACAATGTTTTATTTTAATTCAAAGGTTTTTTGTTGTTGTCTTTGTGTATTTGTCAATGAGGAACATGTCCAGACAACTTATCTCTATATTGAATTCTTAAAGTGAGATTTTACGATGTACTATGTACAGGTTGTGTGTTTTAAAATATGATTGGAACTTTTTTTTTAAACAAAATGACTTTCTAATTCCATGCTCAAACGTCAAAGTCAAAGGCTTTATTTGTGTGCACATCTCAGAATGATATTGCTTTCAAAGAAATTTATCACATGAAAGGGCAACCTCCATCAACATAAGAATATTTCATTTGTGTTGTATCTCACTGGTGCCGTAAAGTTCTACTTCTAGTCTTCTAGCCATACTTGTCATACATTAATTTCTATCCATGATGATGATGATTATTGTACATCTTTAAATTACAATGTTTTTTAAACTGTGTAAATTGCAGTTGTTTTGTGTGTATGCTTGTCTGTGGGTTCTTTTAGTGAAGATACCTGTGTGTTTGACTAGATTTATGAACTGTAAATCATGGATAATATTTTTTTGAGTTTGACAATGATAATAAACTATTCCATGAAGAACTGAGTCATTTTGCATTTATTTTTATCACTACCATTCTCTTGTCAACCCAGTACCAGTGAAACTTAGACAATTTTTTTCAAGTACAAAATAAGACTGCAGCATCACATAGGAACCTCATTTTCCTCTTAATCTTATGCACTATTGTGCAGCCTTTGTCATATTGAAAGTTTTTGCTATATCTTTACCTCCTGAAGCTCAAAACTGTGCTTTGAATAACTGAGCCACATTGAACCATGTATGATGTTCTCAGTAAATTGACTTTATCATCCTTAAAGTTTTAAGTGAAAAAGGGACAGACTTTGGACACATGGTCCAATCCACCATGATCATTTATCTCTAAGTTTGGTGACCAAAAAATGCATTTAAATAATGTTAATCAGCATGATTGTAGTTACCTGTTTGTCTGGTAGCCATAGCTAAAATTAATTTCAATGCACATCTAGCAATAGTCATGCACTCTGGTACCCTTCAGGTAATGAGAAGGTGGGAGAAGAAAAGGCTGTTTACACACAAACAAATCTGTTGAATGAACTATGTTTTGATCTTTACAATTTAAAATACTGACGCAGTTGCTGAATTCTTTGCTCTTTTCCTCACTCATTCATTTGAATGGTATGCTTCGATGAATTTCATAACTAATTCATGTGACCATGACTCTGAGTTAACTCCACACAAAAAAAGAACAATTGCAATTTGCATACAATTCCATTTCCACATTAAGCTTAAGAACCAAAAAGGTAGGCCTGTTGTATAGAACAAGCGAAAGCATAGACTGCACAGCATTCTATGTTCAACATAAGGATTTAGGGAAAGGATATGTACAAATATATTTTCCGAGGTCAAGTGTACTATGTTACTCCTTTTTTTATTCATGGGATGAATATTTGAATTCCCTTAAAGTTAAATATATCCCACATAAGCACAAACTCCAAAGAAAACTGCAAAGGGGCTGATCTCCTACCAAAATTTTGGGCAGTGCTTGGTATTCTGGATCAGGTCCACGGGCATTTGATCAGCACAAACACTCTATGTATCCTGATAATTTGAGGTCCATTTTCTTATCCCAATGGCTTCGAAATAAGCGGACTTGACTGTATATTTTTAAGTAGAAAAGGATTCTTCAGTGGGTTTGCCAAAACTTGTTCGTTTAAGGATGGGTTTGAAATTAGTTCATTTGATGCAAGATATTTTAACTACAGTAATTTATGAGGATCAAAGACCAGGAAAAAACAGGTTTTTTTTCTCTGTTCCTTGGATTCTGCATGCACATGTACTGTATTTGATTATGCCATTTGACCATAAGAGGCTTTTCTACAGTATTAGATGGCAAATACTCAATAGAAAAGGTAGAGAGAAAAAAAGTGGCTTTTCTTAGTTTTAATATGAATTTGATATATAAATAATTTAAATTTATAATCCAAAAAGTAGGGATGGCTACTTGAAAGACTTTTATACAAACAAAAATATCTTTTCAGGACAAAACAAAAGCAGTAAGCCTACTAAAAAAAAAAAAAAAAACAACAAAAATTGTGATTTTATATTTTTATTAAAAGATGTCCGATCATTTTGTCTTGTCTAGTCAAACAGTCCTGTGGAAGAAAAAAGAAAAAAATTGACATGAGTTTAAAGGAAAAAAATATCAGAACAATAAACGATAACTAAAGGAATAAAACAATTTTGAATTCTGCAACTAATGAATTAAGTGTTGATTTATTAGTTTATTATTGTTTTTGTTTTTTACTTAATATCTATTCTAAACCAGTTTCTTGGGAGACTACTGTGGGTGACAATTACCTGTACACACCAGGGATGTAAATGGCCTCTAGAAAAAAATCTGAACATGGGTTAAAAAATTTAAGCCCAGAAGTAAGCCATATCTTTTAGACTTTTAAGGTTTAAATATAAAGAATAAAATAACTGATAAACTTCTCAAAGCTCTTTTCTATATCTTGTGCATTTGATTTTGGATAGAATTGTACTTAAGCAGATTCCGAAAAACCATGTAGGCTTTTGATACAGCTTAAACCTTCACAATATTTCCTCTATAAATTAGATCATAAACAAGAAACAGATTCTTCACTTTCTTCTCTAATTCTACTATTAAACTTGGGGATCATAATGTGGAAATCAAACTTGACAAAATTACACAGAACTAAATTATCTAAAATCTTGTTCCAGATCAACATAAAACCCTCACATACTTATCTAAATATGCAATCTATTTAAGTATAAATAAGGTTCTAGATCTGGTATCTAGCTCAAATACCAAGATCTGGACCATATATATATACCAGACCAACATCTATACTCATACTTCAGAGAAACTAGATCGAGATCTAAATGAGTATTTTTATATTCTAAATCTTTTAGACCTCATTTAATCTCAATTAAACCTTTACCTAGATACAATGTGTATCCAGATCAACACCTATGCCAACCCTGTAAAATTCTAGAAGAGATTAAATCTAAAAATCTAAATCTAGTTCTGATCTATTCAACACTTGTCTAGATGTGAAAATTAAACATTGAATATTTTTTTTTAATTTCCAGAAAGCATAATTTTAAAAAAATCTGTCTAAGTCCAATCTAGATCTAGATAATTCCAATATATACCAAGACCTTAAAGCAATGAGAAAATGCAACTAACGATGCCAATTAAAAGCATTAAAAAAATAATAGTAAACTTGACTACCTAGTTCGACAGCAAGAAATATTCGGAATTGAGCATGGGAATCGAAAAGAGAAAGGATTTATTGTGTGTGATTTTATTATTGAAGATTTCTATAGTTTCGGTTGTAATCTAGTTAGTAGCAATAAAGAACATTATAAATAACCACTATATCTACATCCGAATCTACCAACTCAATTTAGAGTCTCCAATAAAAATAGAGGCAAACACGTTTTTTAATGGAAAGTATGTTCTTGGTGCAGAAATACAATGTTCTGGTAACAGGAAGTAGAGAATAGTACACAGAAAGTGAAAATTAGTAGTAAACAAGAAGTAGAGAATATAAAGGAAATAAGCAGTTTTTTTTAGTTTGCCTATTTAAAAGGTAATGTATAGAAAAGAATTTTTTTTTCATTAAAAAAAAAATGCGAAGGTAAGAGCTGGAACCAAAAACCATAGAAAAGTCTGAAATCAGACTCAATCTGAGAGATTTACATCCCTGACACACACAAATAAAACTTGGCAGTAATTATCCCTATTCACCATCATCCCATTAAAGTCAAAGGCCTCTGAGTGAACTGTACTCACAAGAGGCTAAAAATACTAGATAAGCAGCGAATGGAGGTAAAGGTTTAAACTTAAATAAGTAACAAATGAATAACGCAAACGTAATTCTAATGTATAGCTTGGAGTCCAGCTTGCACTCAGAAATGACATCCATATTTTGCCTTTCTGCTCTCATGAGACTTGATATCCCTATGCTTTAAAAAACTTTTAGTTCCCATAAAATTTTAAGAAAAAGCAGGTTTCCATCAACTAAAGGATTGGACTTTTAATTCAAACCTGACACTATAAATGACAAGATGATCCCAACCGAATATCTAATGCTGACATCCCTTGTTGCCTTTTGATAAAGACCCAAGAACTTGGGCTTCTGCACACTTGAAATACAGCACTTAAGGTATGCTATACTCCCTGCCATAGGAAATAAACCTATTACAATTCAAATTTTATCATGCATCAAATGCAAGGCAGATTTCAAATTTGATTAACTGAATCAAAACCTAAAGGAACTTCTCGCTCCTAGTTCTCATTTATTACATTCAGTTGATATCTCTTACCAAAGCCCATGTCCTCATCAGATTCCTCAGACTCTTCTTTCTTCTCCTCTTTCTTGCCTGCATCTGTAATAAAATCAAAACAAAACCAAGTTTTAGTCACAATACCAAAATTTTAGTGAATTCTTTCCTCATTCAAATACTTGATAAATTGCATAGAATATCATAGCATAGTGTATGGGATAACATTACACACATGGTTGTTTTTACATTCAGCCTTAAAACATGTCTAGAAAAAATGCACTCTACAACAAAAAGAAAACTTTTTCAAGGAGAGACCGCTTATATCTAACCAAATTTTTGTTGAGTCTATACCACTTCTGATAGTATTTATATAAGCTTTTGCACATACCATAAGTCAATCTCCTTTGCGGTGGTGGACACAAAAAGTGCTGTTGTTTTCCATTTAGTTTTAACCCATCAAAACACTTTCTTTCTGATGCTAATTCATCCATTAGTATGCACTAGATCTTGCTCTAGCCAACACCATGCATTGGTGAGTGATCAAGAGCTGACAGGTAACATTAACAGTACATGTTGAACTAGTTCTGCTACTTTTAAAAGTTCAATGGAGCTGTGACATAAGGCACAAGGGAAGTAACCAACCAAAGTGAAATTACCACATAATTATCTCCCTTTTTTTAAATCAACTTGCGTATCTATATAGCCACTCATTACCCTTCCCTCCATTGTCCAAGTTACCACTGCTTTGGCTCTTTGATCCTGTATCATGATTTTCCTATGCATGGGCTCCCTTCTCCCTGCATGTCAATACTTTGTCTCCCCTGCCCCTAGTATTACTATGACATAATGTAGCCAGTACCCTTGGTGCCCTACACTTATACACTTCAAGCACTTCTAAACAGCCGACAGGAAACCTTTTTGATTGAATTTTCAACTACATATTTTCTAAGAAGAAAAGCATTCCATGAGGGATTTGCCAATACTTGTAGATCGTTGAACCAGAGGACGGGTAGGAGATTAGTTCGTTAGATGCAAGGTATTTTAAGAGAGTCAAAGAAGGGAAAAAAATGGGGATTTTCCTCTGTTCGTTGAATGCAAGGTGTTCTTAAAATCTGAGTTGGTTGGATTCAAGATGTACTGTATGATGTTTTATCTATGCGAAACCCAGGAGGTTGGATGGGTCCATGTCTAATTGTAACAATGGGACCGGCACCAAGAATACACTTCGTCAAAATGCAAGAGAACAATCGGGATCAAATTGATTTCTCCTACCATTTCATTTCCACTAAGTGGAACATACTGAAAAATTTGATAACGATGGCAGACAGGAAAGGAAACCCCCCTGACACTCAAGAGAAAGATGTAGCATACAACTTATAAAACAATATGCTTAAATTTTTCCACACAAGTTTATTGTCATTTGTATTCGTTATGTCCCTTGGAGATAGAGTTTGGTAATGATGAAAATTATTCTATAATAAAGCTACGGTATAGGGGCAAAAAGCAAAATCAATTACCACAGGATTATAAGGTAAAGGTAATATAAATTTATTAAAAAAGATGACATCCGAATATAACTTTATCCCCTGCAGCATTGTTTGCATTAACAATTGCCACTGTACAGATTAGAACAGGGCTCTAAAGCCACAAACAATAACCTCAGCATTAGAGCAGTCCCTGTTACTGAGTAGCTTTCCTGCTCAAGGCCCAGAGATGATCACACTATGTTTTATACTGTTACAAATAACCAATTCTTTATGAAAATTAATCTATCTAGAGAAGCTGCATTATCACATGAAGAATCGTGAAAACATGGCATGTTCTTAGCCTGCACTCACCAGCTGGAGCTTCCTCAGCAGCAGCTGGGGCAGCACCACCACCAGCAGCTGGAGCAGCTCCGGCAGAGCTGCCGATGTTGGTGATCAAGTCCTTGACATTCATGCCATCAAGAGCCTTGGCAAACAGACCTGAAGGGGGGGAGTATTAATTTCTTTTTGTATCCTTTTTCGGGTGAGGACAATGTTTGAACTTCTGGTTACATCTCTTTAAAAACAATACAAGAAAAAAATTCCATTTAGTTCTTTTTGTTTGCATTGTGACCCTTATGAGTTAAGTCTCTCAATGAATCCTAAACAGATAACAGCTTTCCAACAAGCTCAGGATATAAGCTCTTTGATATGATCCAAGATTCTAACACTCACTATTATAAAGCTCAATGAACAATACCAAGTGCAGCATGCTCCTAATTATCTGTTGCCAACTTGTTCAGGTGTATTCAAGAGATGATGGGAACAGTCCCACTTCCGAGGTTGACAACTGATTTTATATGGCACGATTGTCTGATCCAGAGGCTACAAAGCCTGCAGAAATTCCGACGTGCACTTACAATGCAAATCATGTATTAGCAGAGTTTTGAATAAGAAAATGTCATTATTCATGTAACAGCTACGGTGTGTTGGCATCTAAAACAAAAATGTTCTCCACTCACAAATTCAGATGAGTGATGTCAACATCTTGCCTGGCCATTTACATGTTAAAATAGAGATATCTTTTCATTATTTCATAACTAAATCGTGACTCACCAGGCCAGTAAGGCTCCACAGACACTCCGGCAGCCTTCAAGATAGTGGAGATCTTCTCAGCCTTGTAAGACAAAGAATAAATCCAGATTTCAGCAAGAAAAAAAAAGTATACAAGCTTTAATTTCATCTTTCACATAGTCTTCTAATGATACAAAAATAAAGAACTGCCGTGAAGCAAAATCAAGTAATCACTAATTTATGTCCAGGTGTATTCAAGAGAGGAAGGGAACAATCCCACTTCCGAGGTTGACAACTGGTTTCTTGTAGCATGCTTGTCTGATCCATAGGCTACAGAGTACAAAGTAACAAAGCCTGCAGAAATTCCAACATGCTTCCTATCATGCTGTGGCTTTTTTTTATAACAAATTAGAGAATTCTATTAAATTCCCCGTGGTGATTAAAATGGCACAGCTTCAAAAGGAATCCCAAGGTAATTAGACTAGGTCACGATCTTGAGAAAATGATTTAACGTTTTACAGAAGGCCTAGGCTATATTTACTATCAGTACATTATCTGCTACGTCTTAAACTTGATTGCTCAGCTCTGAGCAAAATTCAGAGCTCATTTTTAGTCGAAAATCAATAAATTTCGGCACTTATGAATAAGCTTGTAAGGATGAATTTCTTCTTTTTTCAGGATTCATATAGGCTATTGCTCTATGTAAAAAAACAAATAAAAGAGAAGTAGCCTAAGTTAAGACCTTTCATACTTCATTTAATTGGAAAGTGAGAAAGATTGTAAAAAGTAAAACATTAAAACATTCTTTCTTGACAAACCATCTGAGGTTTTAGGTAGGCCTATTATTGCAGATATCAGCCCAATTAACTCTAGCCTAAGCTTTAACAATAACATTGTATTTTTCTTGATGAATTTGAATATGAAGGTTTTATTTGTCGAAAATAGGCCTAAATACTTTTTAAGATAGAAGCATTTTGATATAATCGCAGATATCGGCCCCGCTCACCCTAAGCTTTACAATTGATATGCTGAACACGAATATGAAGGTTTTATTCGTCGCAAATAAAAACTTTTCAAGATAAAAGTTTTGCTCTAAAAATCTCATTTAACAAGTTTCGATTTCGTCGGGAAACATTCAATTGTGAAGCCCGACGGTATGTGGGCCGATAGCTTCAATTTTTAAAGGTTTACAAGTGCCAATTCATATTACTATTAGGCCTATTTGTTCTACATCTGAATCAGAAGGGCTTTCTAAATTCAAGATTACAAATTGCAGCAATGACTCAACAATATCATGCTAAACAAAGTATATTCCTACAGAATTCGAGGCTCTAGATCTGCATGAGACAGTTGTAAGATAGTTATTGTTTTAAAAAAAATATTGCTGAGTATTAAGTGCATCGACTTACAGTGATTGCCACTTGATCATCGGCCAAGATGAGGGCAGCATATACGCAGGCAAGTTCGTCGTTTCCAGCCATTATAGTTTTTTACAATGAATTTGTTTGATTGTTGAGAATTACAGTGTACGTCGCCGGATTGGCCTTAGCTCGTTTGAGAACGATACACTTTCACAACAGGTCGACATGAAAGGAAGTTACACACCAAAAAGAAATGTAAGAGAATTATGTCCCTTAGTCACACTTCCGGTTGTTGTTTTTTTACCTCTTGTGTTGGTCTGTTGGAACATAATTAATAATATAATAGAGGTCTAGATAAAACTGGCAGCAAAAAATCAATGTGCACGCCTTAAATTAACAAAGAGTTGATTGAGTATTGAAAGCAATATTAATTTCAGAGTGCCATGAGCACTGAATGTATCAATGGTTAACTCCATAAAGATTCTACAAAACCTATAAGAAGCGCGGTGCCTTTGCAGGAGAGTAATGTGGCACATTTTTTTTTTTTTTTATGAAAGTTAACATACAAGAGATGGGGAATGAGGAACATGAAGAGAGAGAGGGGTAGTACAAAGAGGAAAGAAAAAGACACAGAGAGAGAAGAGAGAGAGAGAGAGAGAGAGAGAGAGAGAGAGAGAGAGAGAGAGAGAGAGAGAGAGAGAGAGAGAGAGTGGGTGATAAAGAGAGGAGGAATAAAATAAAAGAGCTCTAATGTCGACCGTTTTGTGAATGCCATTTGTTGATTCAACATAACTTTAATATAAGTATAAAAATAATAATAACAACAACAACAGCAACAGCAACAACACAATATTAATAATGATGATGATGATGATGATGATGATGAACATATTACTACTACTACTACTACTACTACTACTACTACTACTACTACTACTACTACTACTACTACTACTACTACTACTACTACTACTAATAATAATAATAATAATAATAATAATAATAATAAGAAGAAGAAGAAGAAGAAGAAGAAGAAGAATGATAATAATGATACAATTATTACTACTACTACTACTACTACTACTACTACTACTACTACTACTACTACTACTACTACTACTACTACTACTACTACTAATAATAATAATAATAATAATAATAATAATAATAATAATAATAATAATAATAATAACAACAACAACAACAACAATATCATCATCAACAACAACAACAACAACAACAACAACAACAACAACAATAATAATACTTTTACACAATTGGCATAAACTTAGAGTCCTGGAGTCTACTTTAGAACTAAACACAAATAAAATACAACAGTTTTCTACAGATGATGATGCTGGATCTCTATCTATGGCAGAAAGAAAAGTAATTAGCTATAATGAATAAATATTTGAAGCTTTGTTGAAATAGGTGACATTTTTGAACCATTATTTTTTTAATCTATTTTTTTTTTATTACTATTATTTTGAGAAGACTTAAATACTCTAGACTATACGTAATAATGTGGGAGCAGCGGGTTTTCCAGTAAGATGGCGGACCTGAAGTAATATTCCGCGGATCTTGTCACGGATAACTTGCAGTTGACCCTTAGGTTTTGAATGGAGTATCTATGTGGGTAAACTGATGCTATTCAGGTGGAATCGAAGACCGCAGTGTTACCAGATTTTTAAGACGCAATATTTTAAGCCAAGAAGTTCACTTTCAAGTGTTTCATATTTTTTTTAATTCCATCCAATTCAAGCGAGAAAGATTACCACTAAATACCCTTCATGCAGCTAATTATAATTAATTTAGAGGAGTGTTGTTTAGTATGAATTCAAATCTTTCCTTCAGATTTTATTGATCCATTTTGAAACTGATATTTGCAGTAAACTTCATTCTTGTACATTGAATGGTATGGGAGGAGATAGCGAATAGGGAAATTTTAGTTGCTTTGTATGATATCGATATATGAAAAAGAGAGATAAAAAGATAAGAGGTGGATAGGATATATATATATATATATATGTAAAAAACAACAACAACACAAGTATATATTAAACATAAAACGTTTCGCCTTTATTGTGGCTTCATCAGAGTGTGTAGGAAAAAATTGACTTCAAAAGTTATACAAAACATTGAGAGAGCTGGGCTCATAAGGGACAAATGATTGGTTGGGGGAGGGGCAGTGCGATCTATACTTGTGTTGTTTCTTTTTTTAATCCCGTAGTTATAAAGTGGTGTGCCTGTGTCTTTTTAAACCTTGTTTCACACTATTTACAGACACACAGTTGTCCTCCAAGTGTGGTGTTTTTGCTTTTCTATTTAGAGAGAGAGAGAGAGAGAGAGAGAGAGAGAGAGAGAGAGAGAGAGAGAGA
Source organism: Elysia crispata (assembly GCA_033675545.1). Lineage (NCBI taxonomy): Eukaryota > Metazoa > Mollusca > Gastropoda > Plakobranchidae > Elysia > Elysia crispata. The sequence goes on along the minus strand of JAWDGP010003382.1, from coordinate 81,783 downwards.
GAGAGATAAACAAGATCTCATCTTAAATTCTCTCCATACGACACTGGCGTTTCAAGCGCAGGACAAAGGTGCCGCTTGCCTCGTATGAAGTATCGTATGAAGAGAATTTAAGGTAAGATCTTTGATATCTATGAAATGCTCCCACAGTTGAGCACTTATCAACTATTCCAATTTATCTTCAAACTATATATATATACACACACACATAAAATTATATATATTTATATATATATAGAGAGAGAGAGAGAGAGAGAGAGAGAGAGAGAGAGAGAGAGAGAGAGAGAGAGAGAGAGAGAGAGAGAGAGAGAGAGAGAGAGAGAGAGAGGGTTTACCGACGACAATCAAGAAATCTCGGTATGCAAGAATACCAAATTCACTGTTCTCACGGAGCGCCGCAAACGCGTTCTTGTATTATTATTTTTTTTTTAATAAGAAAAAAAAATATCAGGTTTTTCCATTATAATGTCCACATTTAACCTACATAATAATTGCTCAAAGCCAAGATATAAAATTGATCATTTTCCGCCTTTGAACAATGGTTTCTGCATGAAAAACTAACTAGATCTAGGTTTAGGTTTAGGATGTGTTTCTCAGGAGTTCAAGGAAGGTAACTGTCACAGGTTCATGACGACACGTTCCCTAAATGCACGGAATCGCATTTTCCCACCCGGAAGTATCGCTATTTATGAAATGAAAATCGAAAACGAAAGTTAAAAAAGCACATTATGCACACATTCTAATAGAGGGGAAAGCAGAAATCTTTTTGGATTCAAGATTATTGATCTGGAAGTCTCTAAACTAAAGATAAATTACAACGCCAACAAACACACTCACATAAATTAAGATCTATACCTAGATCTAGATCCAAGGTAAACCTGATTAAATCAAATCAGAATTGATAAAGATCCAGTTAACATAAGGCAAGCATCTAGATTCTAGATCTGGACTGTTGATTTCAAGAACCACAGTACAAATACTGAAATCTAATCTAGATCTAGATTTCTGTTGATGAAGATCTATAATCCAATATACTCTCCTCTGGATAATACCGCAGTGGTGCAGTCCTGGTTAGATGTAAACAAATCACGCAACAAATGGCCAAATTGTTACTGCTTATAAGCCAAGCCAAGTTCAGTATTTTGTATGGAAATGCTTCTACTGAAGAATTTGTATTTTGATTTTTGCAAGATAATAGTTTGATGAGATCAATGCCTCTGTATTAATTTGTAGTGTATACCTGGCTAGTTGAATGTATCCACCATGGCTGCACTGTCAACATAGAACCAGGACCACAACACTGCCGTATTACCTCCTCTGGACCTGGATATCTCTTCCACTCCAATACGAGATCTTATTTATTATAGAATCAAGGTTAATTTAATATATTACTCTATATTGAAATGAAGTCGCATTAAAATGTAGGCCTAAGGGATATTGTTGAGAGGGTGTGGTTATCATACAATATTGTTTGTACAAATGTACATAATTATAGGAATAACAGTACTTATTCGAATATCGAAACGCAAACAGATTCAATGGTGAGTGTTATTTTATGCAAGATTTGGATTTTCAATACTGTTTTCAAAAGGGAGGTAGTTTTCAGTAAAGTTGTATCAGTAATCTAAATATTAAGTAATATTGTCCTTCAAATGCGGAAACCAAGTTTTAAAAATTGAGAAGGCCCGCTAACTTCATGCAAGTAATGCAAATGTAGTAAATGGGTACGTTTGGAAAGGCATCAAGAAATCATAACTTTTTATTTATCTTGGTTATCTCAGAGTCTAACAAAGTAACATTTGTTCCTACTGACATAAAAAAAAACATTAAAAAAATAATCCCAATGAATTTTCTGTATGAGGGTGATGTAAAGATACAGCATAAAGTCACAAGTTATCAAAATCATAACAGTTTAAAAAGAAAATGGAGCTAAAGGAAAAGAAATGAACTGGCAGGCCAGAGAAAGAGGAAAAGGAAGTGGATGTAGAAAATCAGATAGTGTTATTTATCTTGGCAAAAAAATGAGTTCTATAAATTAGTTAAAAAAACATAAAAAGAAGTAGAAAATTATTGAGATAAAGTGAGACTGCATTTCCTTGCAACAATAAAACATATGGAAATGGACACGGGGGGGAAGAGAAGGTTAGGATATCAAATAACAATAGATGTTGAAATTGATTTCAAACAGGAAAAATTTATTCAATCCAAAATAAAGCAGTCTATCTTTTGTTTTGGTTCAGTCTCTAATCTTTAGCCCAATAACATAAAAGCAAAGGAAAAAAAGATAAAGAAAAATTGGGAATCATTAACCACTCTCCGGTAAACCACCTCTGTCCATTGTTTATTACCTTGGGTCAGTTATAATAATGTTATTTTGGTAGGGGCTATAACTCCAAAACCATGTTACTTTACAGACCTAAATAATTAATTGTGTGAATAACTGTATACTAGTTATAAATTCAACCAATTGTAGAGTTCTTCAAACAGAATTTTAATGAATAACAGTAGTTTCTCACCAGTCATTTAATCTAAATGTAGTATTATAGGTTTTGGGGTCTTTAAAAAAAATTTACATAGAATTGGTATTAACTATAGTATCCGTTCTTAATTTTTTTTTTTTACTTTAAAGTAGTTATGATAGGATGCCGCAATTTTCATTGTGAATTACCAGTAAAATGAAAATGGAGTTGAGAGTTTGTTTAATTGTATTTTTTTTTCTCCATGAAGATTAGATTCTTGCCAATCATCTAGATAAAATCTTTTCTAGAATCTAATATTATAGATTTTGGGGTCTTTAAACTTTTTCTATACTTTGCATGAAATGGCTATCTAGATAATGCATGCTATTGGTTTTTCAATTATTTTGACTGCCTTGGATATAAAAAGTAGCCATATAGGATGCCACAGTCTCATTCTCGATTACAAGTTAAATGAAAATGGAGTTAACGGTTTGTTTGTTTGTTTGTTTGTTTGCTTTTTACTGTTTATCTTTATTCATAAATTGTCAACTTGTGGAATACTTTTGTATTTTTTTAATTTCCTTGTCTTGATTTCTAGGACCTTCATATAGAGTATAGACCAGTTCACTTTTCGCAGGGCAAATGATCAATACCTGAACTGATACAAAATGATACAACATAAGACTCACAATTATATAAATAAAGAAGTTGATTCCTGTCTGGGTCATCTGTTGGTGTTGAGATGCCATCTATTCAGTGCTCTTATTGGCTCAAGCCAAGCCACCGACTCTTCTTATTCTTCATAAAAAAAATAAGGAATCTTTGCATTTTAAACTATCTAATGTTGCACCTTTTACACAATCATATATATATCTAAGAAGCATTGAAAAGAAAAGAGACATTGCTTAGTCAACATCACCAATGATTCTATGTGATAAAATCAAAATGAGAATCTAGAACTAGATATAGATAGTAGCTTTGGTTAATGGTGCCAGTGGGATGGATCAGTTTTCTAAAAATAGAAAGGCGAAAGCTGAACCCTCTGGAATGAAAATGATTATTATAACCTTCCTTACACCACTTTATGCTGTTATGATTGCAATTTTAAAACTTTTTTTTTTAATTAATTTCAGGAGGTAAATATGAATTGGCTTGCAGAGATGTCAAACCCCATAAAAAGTGGTGGGGATTATAGTGTTCCATGGAAAGGAAAAGTCAAAAGTTCTAAATTTGCAATAAATGAGATAACCAAAAGGTGAGATTAGGTTATAATTTTTCTTCATTGATTGTTTTCTTCAACTCTATAGCCCTACTGTATGTATAATAACATTGTAATTATTTTCTGTATTGTAATTTTAGTTTTAATAAGACATAAAAACAAAAAGATCAATGTTGAAATTAAGTAGGAAGTTGATTAGATAAATGAATTAGGATGATCTGCGAAACTAGTATCATTCTCGTCTAGCATTTGTATGAGTCTGAAAATATTTTGAAAATGTGGACTAAACAAACTCTGAGAATTTTACTAATAAATGCAACTAAAATGGTAACATTTAATTTCTCCTGGATCATTCCATCGATGAAGAATTTGTAAGTTGGCCCTTGATTTCTATGATAAACGAAATTGTTGACAGACAGTAAAAAATGCAGGGAGCATGGGACATACATAGTACATTTTTACTTTTAGAGAGAAAGAGAGGTTGGGGAAATAAATAGATGTAGAGACATACGTATAAATCAGTTTTAAGACAGGTTGAAATGTATATTGCAATCATAACTGTAAATCGATTTAAGGATGGTTATAATAATTATTTTCATTCAGAATGTTCAGCTTTCGTCTTTTTATTTTTAGAAAACTGATCCATCCCACCTGCACCATTAACCACAGCTACAATCTATATCTAGGTCTAGATTCTCTATAGTTTCATAACATTGGTGGTGCTTTCTAAACAATGTCTCTTTTTTTTCAATGCTTTTCTAGATACTCACCAAGGTAAATGTGGGATTTTCTTCTGTTATAAAGAGAGGAAAAGCAATTAAGAAAAGATCGAGGGGATGAAGTGAAAAACTATTGAGGAACCATGCGGAGAGGAATGATTGTCAGTTATGGAGACATGAAGATTTCAGGAGTAGGATAGAGCAGGGGGGCGTGATCTTAAGTGCAAGGGTCGTCTTTATACACGTCTATTCTCAACTGCTTCAGTTGTGGGGGTTTTTTTTTGTTTACCTTTTCTTCTTCTCCTCTTTCAATACGCTGATATAGAATATATATATATCAGTGAGAAAAAGAGAGCTTAGGGGCTTGGCAATGTGATAGACAAAGAATGTGAATTTTCAGTGTCTCCTGAGACTAAGGAACCTGTCTTTTTGAGGCTTCATAAAAGACAAAGTGGTTGGAAAGAGAGTCAGAAAATGATAACGTAAAGTTGAAACAAGGAGCCATCTTGAAAACAAGGCAGCCATCGTTATGATTCAATTATGTTTGACTTGTGGAAAGATGAAAAAAATGGTAGCATGTATACATTGTTTCTAAAACACTGTTTATATTTGTGTGAAGGTCAACTCGCAAAAACGTTTGCAGACATCCCGAAATAGATATTTAGTTGTAAAAGATAAAAGAAAGCAACCTTTCTTACTTTTCCAATATTCTGGCGAGGGTGGGAGACCGTTTGACTAGTACTCAGTAGATGGTTCATGTTGTAAACAAGTTCACTGATGTAAACACAATAGCGGCCATTATTACTCTGAGTTACTTGTCTTTAGCAGCAAGGTTAAAGAGGGTGAATTTTTTTGTTATGGAGAAATCATGAGTACATATCACAAAACCATTTTTTTAATTGAGGTCAACAAAATGTCTTTGCTTTTCAATCAAAGTTAACAGCTCTAACAAATCCAATTAATTAAATTAATTAGGTACAATCTCAAAATGCACACCAAGTAAACTGCATTAAATTGGACTTCCCAATAGGTTACTATATAAAGCCCTCCAATTGTTATTAGATTGTAAGCTTGGCTAGGTAACGAACCAAGAACTGGCTCTAATCCCTAACGGTGTTAAGACCCGTAAAACGGTCAAGGTCCACACGCTATGACGTCGCGCGCCAGTCGTCATTTATGCCTTGGGTCTGGTGTGGCTCCTCCCATAATACACTCGTTATACATTGGAGAATAGATGCTGGGAGGGAAGCTTTGTCGGACGGGTGTGTGAGAACCACAACCTCCTCAGAGGTACCGGCGACTAGGGTACTTCGTCAATGTGGTGTTGGATGAGTAGGCGATACCGAGAGTGCCTATATGGCGGAGGATCGTGGCTGAAAACCTTCACCCCCTTTTGTTTGTTTTTTTTTCCTCCATTTTTTCGAAAGTTTTCTGCATGTTATTTTGGTATGATGTATTTCCATGACCCCTTTTTTGGGATTTTGTCTCAGTTTTTTTTTAAAATTATTTATTGGTTTTGTTTTTTCTTTTTTAATTCTTTTTCGAAAGGTATTTCTTGAAACAAACGCATAAATGACTCCATCAAAACACCTTATGGTTTTACACCTTGAAAGTATTTTCAGATTAACATTAGTAGTAAAAGTAAAACTGGGGAGATATAATACCATGGGAACCTCGCCAAAAGCTACATGTACTTTGGAATTGAAAAAAAGATTGGTTGTCGGGCAAATTTTTTTACAAAATTGATCGCAAGTTTTCTTCGGAGTTTCTCAAATTGGATGATTGTTTAATCCTCAATAAAATCTCTTCTTATGATCATGTAACTGAAGTGCATGCTCACTGTTTTGGGGACGGGTTACATCAATAGACTCTCTCCTTATGATTATGTAAATGAAGTGCATGCTCACTGTTTTGGGGACGGGTTACATCAATAGACTCTCTCCTTATGATCATGTAACTGAAGTGCATGCTCACTGTTTTGGGGACGGGTTACATCAATAGACTCTCTCCTTATGATCATGTAACTGAAGTGCATGCTAACTGTTTTGGGGACGGATTACATCAAATGATTAATAAAATATTAATACGAGGTATGATTGAGAACACACCGGAGATTCATTGTACAACTGGCTTCCACTTCGATCAATACAACAAAATATAACAATATAGAGCAATGAGACTAGTATCTGTCTGATACTGGCGACATTTAAATATTCATATAAGTGCGTGGAATAAAATAAAAGGATAAGTGTTTCCTTTGGCAATGGCAGAGGACCAATGTTCGTTTTGTCCGGTATCGGACATAACTTTTTAGCTCACAAAGCAGATGATTGAAAAAGCAACAGGAAAAGGTAAGGAAAATGATGAACGCATTAACAGCTTTTAAGCTGAACTTCAGACACAGACCAACTGAGACAATCTGATATGGTTGATTCTTTGGTGTTTATAATTTTTTTCCCACATCTGTTATTTGTTGGTAGGCGATGTTTGTATAGGTTTCAGAGCCCAAAATAAGACCTTAGCAAACTCAGGGCAGAATAAATATGAGGGAACACTTTGTGCCTATATCAAGGTAAATCTTCAACACAGCAATGTTGAACATATAGGGTGTCAGATGTGGTTGGCCTTTAGATACGATCTTTTCGTTCTTAAAAAAAATCGCAAACTTTAGTTTCTTTTGTAAACATTGTTCTCAAGCGTGGAGCGGTATTGATAGATGCGTAGAAACTTTACAATGCTTAATGAATTGGCTTAAGATCGTCGGAAGTTGATTTTACGTTTCTTAATATAGTCCCAAGTCAACAAGTGATTGTCAATATCACAGGACCAGTAGCAAGCCTCTCCCTCCCCCCCCCCCCCACCTTACCCTAAATATAGGCCTAATTATTACCGAAGTAAATTAAACTTTAGTATTAAGTGCCAAAGTGAGCTATATAATTTGACTATTTGGCTCAGTTAGGACAGTTAAACATTTGCTTTGAGTGAGATGATGGGTTGAAAAAAAAAGTGCCATCTGTTCTAACAATGCTTAAAAGTTAAAAGAAGTAGATCCCTATATGTACCCTTTATTTGCAGAAGTTTGTCGTCGTCATTGTTATCATAATCATTATCATGATTATTACTATCATCGTTATCATCGCCGTTGCCATCATCAGTTTCATCATTATTAATATTTCATTGATATTGTTGTTTTCATTTTTCCATTGCTATATATTGTTGAGGTATTCAACAGTTGCTCCTTTTACGAACACAAAAGAAATAAAAAAACAAACACCAAGAAATTAAAACTTACCTACCCAGACTCTTACTAGTATTGGTAAGCCACTGGTAACGAAACACATGAAGAAACATAATTATGTCTGAAATATGTTTTGTATATTTTGATCTTAAGGCGTTAAATCACTATTTTGGTTTGTATTCAGGTATGCACCCCTTGTTAATGATCATAGTGTGCTAAGGAGGTAATGCAGATGGCCATTTACAACCTGTATGTGCAATTTTCTTTTTTGATTTTTCGGTGCTCAATTCTGAGCAGATGTGAAGATGATGTGTGAGGGTTAAAACTCAGTACTGCATCAATCACTCTGGAACTCGAACTTAAGTGAATGAGCTGGGATGACAAGCATCTTAAATTCTTTATGATATCCCACCATAACTTTCACACTCGCCCCATTATGTGTACTCTAGAAGTTTGCTCAGAGCGCTAAATCTGGTATTTTGTGGAGGATTTGCTTTCAGACCTGTTGGAAAACCCCACTTGCAACTGGTTAGGCAAAACAGGCAAAAAGCTTTCGTTTTGTAGAAAGTTCACTTTGTCAAGGATGTCACTATCATTGTATCCTTACTCATTTGATCTTCCCAGGTGTGTAAGGAAAAACTTTATGGAAAGAAGTATGTGTGGTTCATCATTGGTTGGTACCCGGACAACTGTTTAAAAGGTCAAGGACAATCGTCACATACCGTGGATCAGCTGGAGGAGGCCCTTGAGGGTCACTTCACCACAGTCTATCATACTGCACCAGGAGCCAAGCATGACGGAAGTTGGCACTATAAGAAGAGTGGAGGAGGTGGCATTTTGGAAGATTGATTTAGGCATTGTTTCTACTTCAGGTCTGTTAGATAATATCTAGATATATAATTGTAGAGTTCAGTTTTGAAGGTCCATCCAGTCCCCTAAGTTTTCCTTAGTATTTTAGTAAGAGATTTAGGCATGCTAAGTGTTCAAACAGCATAGAAGCACGCAGGTTGGCATGCTAGGCTGAAAGTGGAGGAGAAGTTTTGAAACCATCATACTGCATTAGGATAAATATTTTTTTTTTTTGCTTAGCAAAGAGAATGGGGCATGAGTTTATCAATCTCCTTTGAAAAATTGGAGATAGAGGTTCTTTACTGATATTGTGTCATATTATTCTTGCATGGTTTTCTCTCATAAAACAGGCTATTCAAAAATCACCGTCAGAGCTGTGAGTCTTTAATTCCTTCAGATAAGCCTAAAAAAAGATGATTCAGCTATGTACCCTTCCTCCTCCTCTCTTCCTCTCTATGTAACCCTACATTATTCCACCCATAATTTTCTCCTTCAGACTACGGAGCAGATTAAGGAGCGCCTGGATAGGATGCTCAACACGCCTGACACAAGTCTCGTCATCACAGACTACCCCTAGGCCCCTGCGGCCTTTGATGCTGTCTGGGTTATGGCCTTTGCCTTCCCCAATGCAGTTGCCAAGTATGTATGAAGAGAAAAAGGTCTTTGTCCAGGATTGAAACTCATTTATTTTTTGGATATGAACCTTACTTTAGCATTATCTGCCCACAAAATATTTGCCATACTTCACACAAAATTTTCTACAAATTGCAATAATTTTTTTATCAGTTCAGTATAACTATCTTATTTATTCAATGCACAACACACTTTAGAAGCTTTATCTTGAAAGTATGTAATTTAGTACAAAAGCCTAAAGTAATTTGCTCGCTAAAGTAGAAATGAAGCATGGAACTAAGGACGGAAGATGTGTCACAGGTCTGTGAAAAAAAGATGTATTTTACACATAGTTCAAAGTGTCAAAAATTCAAATTTGAACATCAGAATATTTGTAACAAAAGGGATGTTTCCTAATCATATAACAGAGTGATGTTGTTAGTGATTAGACCTACACTTAAATCTGACAAAGATAAATTCTTTTTAATGCTTAAATTATAATTTAAAGGAAATAATATTGAAAAAGTCCGTAACTAAGCTTAACTAAACAACAAATCTGCTGCGAAGTAATTCTACCACCAGCAACCATGACTATGTTGTATCAGACATTTCATGAGGTACTTTTAACCAAAGCCCTTGGTTTATACCTCAAGAAATAATGCTACAGTTTCAGGCACAAAAATTGGAAATATACTGAGGAAAGAAACTTGACATAATTTTCACTCTTTGCTAAACTTATAAAAAATATGAGAATAAAATATGACACCTATTTGTTTGATTTTTTCTTAACTTAACCAGACTGCAGAAAAGAGGGATGAACCTTGAAGACTGTGAAGAGACAACCAATGTCATTTTTTTGTGCTATGAATTAAAACTTTTGGGAGTGTGCAAAATGTGGCTTTCACAGCTGAAAGAGACCACATTGTATGGACTCCGGTGGAACAGTTCACCAGTAAGTCCAGTTGCACTGGGTTTTTTTTTTGCAGATCAAAGTATTTGTTTACTCAGGGCCAGTATGTGGCACAGATTAATTGAGAGATTAATTAAATTTTCAGTTAAACAAATGGTGAAGGTCATAGTTAAGCAATCAGATAAGATGGATTGAAATAAAATTTGAAAGGAATTAAAAAAAAAGATAATCTTAATTCAGTTCAACACTTTGGAATGAGGCGAAATAGTGAAGAAAAATGAGAATAATAGGAAGAAGAAGGACAGGGAAGAGATAGAGGAAAGGTAGAGAAATATTTGAAAAATTTTGTCTGCTTTTAAATCTGTTTAACCAATGTCTTTGTTTTTTTCATAATGTCTCATGAAAATATTTATATTTCTATGTATAGTATCTAGATCTTATACCTTATTCGTATGTCTTGATATATGCATATTTCAATTTTTTAGACCTTGCATGAATTTAAATGGATGATTGACTGTACTGATACAATCAGTTTTACCTATCAGTTCAGAAAAACTCCCTAGTCTATTGTAGTTTCAAACCCAACTTTTCTTTATATCCACTAGTAGAATAACAGCCTCAGTTACTGATCCAAGCTGTGCTGATCACAATACTTTCTAATGCACAGGCTCTATCAACACGATCTGCGTTCATAATCCCAGACTCTGTTGTCACACTTTTATCTGTGATTGGTTCACTGCCTCCAAGTGTTTTGTTTGGCAACAAGGTATCCTGCTCATCTGTAGCATCTTCCTGGCCTACGAGATCCGTAGTGTGTCCGAAATTTGTTGGCATGAGCATCTACAATGTTGTGGTGAGGAACTAAAAGCAATTTCTATCCTTTCGATTTATATGCATATATATTAGATAAAATAGAAAGTAAAGGGTTTTCTTGGAATCCACAGGATTGTTGCTGTTGATAAAATAGAAAAGCCAGCAGTCTTAGTCACAGAAAGCAGCAGTTGGGTAAATACCATAAGCTAACTAAGCTGATACTTCTTGAAATGGATTATTTTCCAGAAATCTTTTTAAAAAATTTTCAGTGACCCTTATTAATTATTTTAAATATTTTTTTAAAGTTTAGGAAGAGTCATTCAGGTGCAACAATGGAGGCGGCAAATGCTTAGTCTTTTTTGTAGTTTTCATTTATTTAAAAACATTTATGTGGAAATCAAATCCAGACCAGATTGCCAATTTACATTGAATTTTTTACTGCTTGTTTTACGTATAAGATATGCTTCATCATATACAGTAAACCTTGCATATTACGAGATACTCGGGTCCCACAGTATTTCCCTTTTGAATCTGAGGTCTTGTTGGATACAATTTTATAATGAAATAAAAAAAAATCATCTTCGAGGGTCAGGGAGAGAACCTACCCAACAGTAAACTTTGAATCGGTTATCCCCCTTTATAATTGCTCAACCAAATGAACAGGCCAGGCTAAGTATTGAGGAAGTGAAGTTTATTACCTTTTTTTAAAGTTTAATTTATTAATGTTTTTCTTCTTTAATCATTACAATAATGCGTCTCTCTTTCTCTCTGTCTCTCTCTCTCTCTCTCTTTGTCTAGCGTCCCACCCTCATTAAAACAATATCTTTGTATTCTCTTTCGCTTAGAATTTTAGACCTTAACTTCCTCTTAATCCATGGCTATCTTTCTCGTTGTCTCTAAGTATTCATAGCATGCCAATGCCTAGCTAAGTTAGTGTGGTCTTGCACTGTTGGTGTTGTGGCAACGGGGAGAAAACAACGAACTGTTTGCCACAAATGATGCAAGCTAACAGTAAGTTATGTCTAAATCTAGTCAGACCCAGCCTCCATCCCTCCCATGCCCTTCGCACCCTTCTTTGTTATTGTCACCAACAGCGGAAGACCACACTCACTTAGCTAGGCCTGGGCATGCTATTAATACTCAGTGACTTACTGACTGTATTGGGTTTACAAACAAAGAGCTCTATCCTGCCCACGCATCCCTATGCAGCCCGCTTTTATGGGTTTCACCTTTTCCTATCCACCAGGAGATGTTGACATTAGGCAAAAATGTCCCCAATCCGTTGACTTTATCAGAAAATTAGTTACTCAAACAAAGAAGAAAAAATAATGTTGACTTCAAGATGGTTTCATTGTGTATCAGTTTCTGTAACATTTGCACACAAGAAATGCCTTCTTTCTGTTCAGATCAAAAAAGTTTTACAACATCCACAGTAAGATGGCCAGGGGGTAAAGAGTCTGACTGATTTCCTGGTCAGTTGGGAAGAAGAGGAGCGACACCGAAAGATGCTTAAGTAGAATGAACAGCTCAAAAAGCAAATAGCTGAGGTCCGTGTCAGGCACAAGTACAAACTTAAATAAAACTGCATTTCTCTTCTCTTGTGCATTTCCAATTAAGAATTCCAGAAAAACAAGGAACACATTTTACAAATGAAAGATATTCTGTGTTTTACTTTTTTAGATCCTAAAGCTAAGCAAGCATTTCACTTGACAGCCTTTCTAAGGGTTTAGGTTTCTATGCAGAGATTAGGTCAAATTTCTTACAACCACCCCGTCTTAATCCTTATGGGGATCAATAGAATCTGTAATTGAATTTACTTTGAAATTTTTACCTGATAGAGGTTGAAGAACTGATAAAATTATGCAGTAACACTTCCTCTTTCACCCTTATTTATTGCAAAACTCACAGCATTTGATTTTTTACTAAATGATATTGTGGAAAAAATCAAAGAACTCTAGTTTATTTTTCCCTCCTCATATTTGCTCATAAGAACAGTCCACTTGTTAATCTTTTTCAGGTGGAAGATCGAGTGAAAGAACTAAACCACAAGCTGCAGGAGAAACAGAAAATTTGCATACATATAACTCAACCACCAAAAGCATAACTCTCTCGACAGGCCCGGGCACATGTTGCTGCTTATGAAGAATGAGTTTACAACAGCATCCACCATGCCAGGGATGCTGCATTATTAATGTGGACGCAATTCTGACAAATCAAACTGTGGTTCTTGATCCTGATTCCCCATGCATTCTCTCTGGAACAGAGAGAAATACAATAAATTTCAACAATGAAGGAGGTGTGAAGCAAAGAATGATGTCATCAAACAAAACGAAAATATGATCAGCAAAAGATAGAGGGTAGAATTTGAGGGTTTATAATAATAGATCAAGGGGGTTGGGGGTTAAAAAAATGGTGAATGAAAGAAGAGGTAGCTGAAAGGTAATGGATAAAGACAAAAATAGATAATTGAGGATGGGAAGAAAAGAATGGTGAAGAATGGAAGAAGGATGGTAGGGAAAAGCTAATGTTTGACCTGGGTGGAGGGAGATGGATAGAGCTATAGAAGGGAGCATCAATGAGTACAAAGGTAGACGGTAGAGGATGGTAAACTTTGTATGGAAGGTGAGGGAAGGAGAATGAAGGAGTAAAATTTCTCAGACTATCCTACTGCTTTTAATCCTGGTTATGAAATATTTCATAATAATATTTCACACCATTTGGAATTTCTTTTTTATTTGCTTGTTTATGAAAATGTGCAATATCAAGCAAATTTTTAGGCTATGATAAATATTATTTTGATGTAAATTGCAGTTTTAATGTGATCTTTGATTTTTAATTGGCTTTTTTTTATGATGAAGGTTTCATTGTCAAATAGATTTAACTATTTAAGAGTGAATTAAATAAATTTGGGTGTGGGGGGGGGGGGGGGAGGGGAAGAGGGTGTGAAAAAGCATGAATGAAAATAATAAATGCAATTACAATGCATTCTGCATTAATGATGAAAAACAAATATGCATTCTTTTTTAGATTTCTACTTTGATCTCATTGTCTTTACACCTTAACTCTGTGCTGTGCAAAAAAAAATAATTTTTCTTCCCTTGATTTGATTTGTGTATATGTGATATGTAAAGATGAGAATTATATTGGCCTTGTTTCCATATCTTTATCTTTATTAAAGGAAATCCCATTCCTGTTTTCTTCTGCAGAAATTTATGGGTAAGAAGATTTGTATCTACTTTAGAGATTTGCATTCTTTTGGGTAGAAAAACAGTTTTAGCAATAATATTACTTAGGTTTTGTCATTTCATGAAAAAAACAACAAAAAACATGAATATTATAGAAAATAAATAGTTCCTTTTCTATCATTATTGTTTCCTTTTTATTTGTTACAATTCACCATAATATTTGTAATAATGAATTACCATTTTATCAGGCACTGTATCTCAAGAGAGAGAGAGAGAGAGAGAGAGAGATTTGATTTCATGACTAGGGCTACAACAACATGCTCCTTTTTAATGGTTCCCCTCACAATATTTCTTGAGCAGGCAAAAATCTGTATTTTATTGTTTTTTTAAATAATGGTTAGGTTAGTCCATTAGAAAAATTCACCACTTGATAGGGAATTTGCGTGCTGAAATTCGGATTAATCGTCTACGAGTTTGAATGATAATGAAGTCGCCAAAGGTTAATAACAGTCAAATACCATTGGCGTAGTTAGTCATAGGTGTTTTTACTTCTCTTGATAAATTCAAAAGTTTTATTAGTTTGTTGCTTGTTTAGTTGTTGTATTTTGTTGTTGTTCTGTTTTGTTTTTTTTATTTCTTTTGTCGCAATTTTATTACTACTATAAGTTTTATCTCAGCAGTGAAATGGTAAACAATCTTACCACTACCAGTAAAGATGTGAAAAGGCCAATCTTAATCAAATTAGCAAATCAACCATTAACTAAGGATGTGGATCATGGATTAATGATATTAATAATGTTTATTGATCAAACTTCTAGTAAAAATATCAATCCTCTAATTTATTTGAACCAATATTGCAATGACTAAGATTATTTTGCTTCCAAAAGATCTCATATCGAGTGTTTTTCATTAAGTCCTGCTAAAGATTATGTTTTCTTTTCACACTATACTGTAACCTTATAAAGATTTTGCTAAGATTATTTTTGTTATTAAAGAATTGAAATCCTATTTTTTTTTTTTTTGCTTTAGTAAAAAATCAATTTTGAAGTGAGAGAAAGGCTGAGGGGTTAATTGCTGCTGCTGCTATGATATGCTTTAAACAAATTGCCCTGGGATCTAAGTCCTGAGCAAAATAGCAAATATAATTTATGGAAATTTTTCAAAGTTAGTTCAGATCCAAACACTTGATAACGCTAGTCAAATACATATTACACTTCAAATTGCTTGATCTCACTCTCAGTCACTTTTTCATGTCAGGATGTTTCCCAATCGAAAAGCTGAACAGATTAAGTTAAACTATACACGATTTAATGAGAAGTGGAAATATAGTTAAAAGAATCTGTCAATTTAAGATGTTACTTGCTTGAAGGAGTAATTCACTGATTCAGTGCCAGCATTGGGTAAGCTTGCATTGCAAGCTACAGAATAATAAATCTAAAGATGTATTGTATAGTAAATGAAAATGTTGCACTAATTTTTCTTTTAATTGGCTCTATCAAACAACTAACAAAACAAACAAATGGTAAGACAAAAAGTACAATAAAATAACTATATAAAACACTCTTGCACCGTTGCCGTTTTATGGCCGGTATATCTGAAACATAAAACAACTCTCCGACGATTAAATTAGTGAATGTGATTAGATAAAGAAAGTGTTGTTACCCTCTCTTAAAAAATACTTGAAACCTGAACAAAAGTTTAGCTATTACTTGAATCAGAGTGGTAACCTTGTTGGCAAACCCTACACTGAGGAGCCTAGCCCGTTCAAATGCATTGACGCTAATGCAATTTCTCACAGTAGCGCAAAGTCAAAACTCAAATGAAAAAAAAATTTTTACCAGTCACCACATGCGAAAAAAATATGCACTGACCCAACGTCACGTAAGGTGCCATTACGACTACGAGGAATTCACGATAAAAGTAATCTAGCACCAGGGCCTAGCATTTCGGCATTCACATTCCTAATAAATTTGAAAAAAAGACCTCAAAATCTGATTCTCTTTCAACGGAAAACATTTTTGTAAAGGTTATTTCTAATTCTACATTGCGACCATATCTAGCATCTAGATATATAGATCTTACTTTGAGTACTAGATACGGCTTATCACCGTAATCATGGCAAAGCATCTAGTAGGCAGAGAATGGGGCAGAAAAATATTGAATGGCTTTAATTCAATAATTATGCAGCACAAAATCTAAACTTAACTTTATGTTTTTGATTGTTTAATTCTGGCGGTAAAGTGAACACAGAAACAAGTAAAAAATTCCAAATATTTTTATGAGCGCGTGCGAATAACTGAATTTAGCACTAAAATCAAGAAACAGGAATCAAAACCACCTCGAGGTTGTGATAAAGCCACCCATGATCGCATTGTTATGTTCACAATATGTATTATAGTGTTCTTGTGCAGTTAAATAATTAACGCCCGTTCGCCGAGAGGGCTACCCACCCCACAACACCCCACCTTTTTCCCCTCCAAAAACCAAGGCAAAGATGTCTGAAATGCTTGCATTATTAATCACAGAGAGTTTTTTTTTCTGAGAGTGGATACAATAGATGTTTTGGGGCTACCTTTTCTTTTCATGGCTTCGTATTTGAAATATCGTATCATTTTTTTTAGAGTGTATTGAAGTCTTGTCTTAAAGATGTGCCCGACAAGTCTTCACCTAGCTTCAAATAGTATGCTGTATAGTGAGGCTGATTGGTACTTCACCTTACTTATTGTAGAAAGACTTGTTGCTGATTGATGTTGGACATTTGATATTAGGGACCCTTCTAAGTTGGTTTACCTACAGTGTAAGGTGTTAAGTGTGTGATCTTATGTTGTGAGGGCCCAGGTGCCACAACTGTACAAAAGCACAGCGTTCACTAGAGCGTGGTACACTCTAAGGCTCGTGAGCACCAAGGCTCTCCGGTGCTCGACAATTTGAAGTGAATGTTTTAGTTTTTTGGTCCGTTTCTCACTTTCATTGAGAGGTTTGTGTTGCTGAGGTGGTATCTAATCTTGCGTCGTTTGTCTTCTTTTATGATGTCTATAAGTATGTCGAAGTGTCTGTTTATGGTATCGAAAGGACTATAATTATGAGTGTGTGTGTATATATATATATATATATATATATATATATATATATATATATATATATATATATATATATATATATATGAAAAACACTTTTGACTTGGGCCTTGATAAGCGTCTAATTTGCGTCCTATTCCTTTGGCACTAACAACTTCAGCACCTTCCATTTTGCGTTGAATAAAATCATGGGATGAAGAATGGTGTGTTACAGGACCCTTTGGTTTTCCTGTCTTCTGGAGAGTTATGATGATTCCATTGTTTGTTTTTATGTCTTCGTGTTTACAAAATAATGTGCCATTAAGAATGGATCTCTGCACCATAGTTATTTTGCGGTAACTGTCGTTGAAAATGAAATTTATCAGGGATATCGTCTATTAATCTACAGACTTCATGTACTATAATGTTCTCAAGACCGTTGAAAAAAAAAATACACTTTCGTTGGGGGAATTTCCGTTTCGGGAAAACCATTCAAGGACGGGAACTCTGCAGTCTCGTGATCGATCTTGGACAAAGTGTAATCAACAACCGATTATATTATTTATTTTGCTTACCTATTGAGATGTGCTGAGGGGCTCTCGAAAGCTATAAAAGTTGACATTTGTATTTGATTTTAAGGCTTCGGGAAGGACAAAAATAAAATATCACAGAGAAAATAAGGTTACTCTGTTTATATGATGCACTGATCTATTATCTAGAGTCAAGAACCCTACCCAGATCGAGATTTTGATCTGTAGGCCTAGACACTGCTGTTAATTTCGCAGATTTTGAGACAAAACACTTTTCTAGAACAAACATTGTTCATGTGGCAATCATGACATGTGAACACGTTTTCAAAGGTAAGGTGCCACTTTTTATTTTCATCGAGGATGAAGTAGGCCTAGATCTTGATTTAGATTCTGTTTTCAGTCGTAGGGTCGCCCATAGTTTAAATTCTATTTAAATTTTAAGGTTCCATTGCCTCACCCTGAGACTCAGCTTCGATCTAGATTGCATTGATTGGCTAGTTTATCATTATACAAAACCATACTTTATTTGGTATTGTTCAAATTTTGGAGACTTAGAAATTTTAGGCTGACTTAGAATTTGATGAGATTTCTGTCTTAGCATTAATATAAAAAAATAGCAACAATGTACCTCACAAATCAGTAACAAGAAAAGAAGATCTTAATCTCACGCCTGGAAGTCCATATCCAGATCACAATTTCCTAAGCATGTCGCAGATTCAACCACACAGTGTAACTTGACTCTTTGTAGACCTAAATGCTTCAAATAAACTGCATTTTCATTCTTAGTTACTTTTTGTTTAGAAAACATGGCTCTTAAGCTGGTAGGAATTGAAGAATTTCCTCTGTATGGGGCAGTCTTGCCCCTATAGCGTAATATTTTAAAATGACCATTACACAGCATGTTGTACTTAAATGTGTGTGGCTCTATTGAAACAGCAATTGCATTAGTACACATAACAGGGCAGCTGGTCGTTTTATCAGTACACGCACATAACCTGAGTTAAAGAGCTTTTATCAGAAACATAGTTTAAAATTTTAGTCTTGACTGCAATGAAAATTTCAATTAAAAA
Source organism: Elysia crispata (assembly GCA_033675545.1). Taxonomy (NCBI): domain Eukaryota; kingdom Metazoa; phylum Mollusca; class Gastropoda; family Plakobranchidae; genus Elysia; species Elysia crispata. Next base: position 63,126 of record JAWDGP010003382.1, on the reverse strand, counting down.
AGAAATTATAGCATTAGCTAAGTTCTATGATTGCTTTTCCTCCCTTTAAATAGTTGAAAGGATGTACATGTTTCACATCTTTAATCTTATATGAACAAAATGGAATTATTTAAAGTTTAGCAGTTTTTACCCCCTTTGATTTATTAAGAATTCATCAAGATTCGTTGCATTTGCAATATAATTTTTTATCACAATCAAATAACATGTAGTTGTAAACTAATATTGCTTTTCTTTTTATCTCAGAAAGTATTGATTGCCATTTGAAATTTACTAAGCTATTGCAGCAAAAGACAAAGAGAAATTGCTTGAACTGTACAGGCCTTGCAGTTTTTTCTTTTCAGGAAATTGATTGCTTTTAGAAGGAGTGAAATCTTTGACCTTATACAATTTTATACATGACAAAATTAAGATGAAGATCTTTGGCAAGCTGATGAGCTTTTGCGCAAGCGTCTTAAATTATAAAAGGATCTTCTAAAAGAGTGTAAAGATATAGGATTTTGCTATACTTTGTAAGGTACCAAAGTCCATTATAAACTTCACTAAGTTCTTTTTTGCTGTATTACATTCATTATTTTGTGCATGCATTTCACTTCATTGAAAACAATGAACTTTTAGCATTAATTTTACTCATTGTTTTATCATTTTTTTGTTTCCTCTTCATTTATACTAGATGTAACAGACATTTACTGCCGCCTCTTCAATCATAAAGCTGCTCTCCAAGGGCTCAACCAGAACTTTGTTAAAGAATTTGAGGTAACACTTTCTCAGGCATCATTAAGTTGATGGTAGCAATATTCTTCCCACTAGTTTGAAGAAGCATCAATGAATTGTTTGGTATAATAAAGAAGATGTAAGGTCACCTTTTTGTAAATGATCAGTAGCAAACAGTTTAATCAAATTTAACCTTATTTTGTAATCTTTGTCTCTAAACATGCTGAAGATTCAGTCATAAAGGTTGCTTTTTTTTAATTATTACAAATGATGAAAACAAATGAAAGAAAAAAAATCTAATATAAAATTCATACAATTTTTTTTTACAAATATTTATAGAAGTGTCTTCATACTTTCTTGATTCCTATTGGTTAAAATGATATTTATAATGCTTTAAGCAGAATTATGCACTCAGTTTTAAGTTTTGAAATGAAAACGCACTGTCCACTTTTTTTTTGTAGGCTAGGTTTAGGATTCCTCATCCAGGATATTAATTTTTAAACTGGTCAATAGAATACAATCATATCCAAACAATTCAAATTATAGATAGATTCAAACTTGATGACTTTAATCAACAGTTTGTCTCTTTAAGTTATACAAAAAAATTATCAATTAGGTGGAAGTCATAAAACTGGATACTGTTAATTCAATGTCGCCAGTACAATTTTTTTTTGTTTTACTGAAGTACAATGTTCTTAGCTATAAAGAACTGTTCTGAGCGTTTCCTATGTGTTTGTTCTGCCCACCTACATAACACAAAAATATGTAGTGTGTAATGATAAGTGATAGAAAGGGAGGAAGCTGGGAAAAGAAATGATCTGTAAGGGATAAGGTGTGCATAGTTCTTGGACTTCGTCAGGAGGAGAACAGTGCACACGCACTGTAAATGAACCAATGGCTTCTAGTTAGATTTAGCTGATTTGGGGAGAAACACGAAAGTTTAAGCTCATTTACAACATGAAAGATTTAAACTTTTTTTTTTTAACATTCCCTTTCTATCCTGATAATTCCATTTTCTTTTAATTTAAAGTCTATATTTGAAGCCTTGGAAATAATCATACTGCACTGTTCTTTTAATATTTACAACTCTCATCACTTTCCTCAATATTTTCCACTACAGGAGAAGCGAGATGAAACCTTATCCCTGTCTCGCAGTTTAGAGTGGGTGAAAGACTGCACAGAGCGAGTTTATCCCTCTACACAACAAGGCTTGGAGGACAACATACAAAAAGTGAAAGAAGCAGGTAAATTGAAAAATTAAACTATGCACTCTTATTATTATATAATATTACAAAGACAGTAAAATGTTTGCTTAACCCCCAGCCCCACCACACTCACACATACAGAATACAAAACACAAATTGTTTTTCAAGCAGCAGTTGGTCCTGTTGGTCTTTAACCTAACTTGTTAATGTTATTTATGATTTTAGTTTAGTAGAGCTTTGACTGTACATGTACAATCTTGCAAGGACCTTTCAGACAAATATGATCATGAAAGCACTTGATATTGATTGTCTTTCGAACAGTTGCAGATGAAATTTCATGTCTATGTATTCAAGTCCAGGAACCCAATACACTTACATCGTACAGTTAAGAAATACATGTAATACGAAAATAACATTGATATAAAAAAATGGATTTAAGTTACCCATGAATTTGAGTTGTCATTAGTGTAATAATTAGGAATTAATCTGTTATAAGCCTGTTCGAGCTTTTCCTTTAGATTATGTAATATCTTTCTCCATAGCAGCAAAGCCTAGAGAGGTTTAAAATATTTTGAATGTTTAGAATACTTGGTATAGTATACTCTTTCGGAAAGAAATATTTCCTTCTTGTAACTTTTCCCAGTCCTCCTTTTTTGTCTTTTGCCGTATTATCCTCACTTTCTCTCTATTTTTTTTTGTTTCGATGGTTTTGACTTAATAGGATTAGCTGAAAAGAAATATTTTGAATAAATTTTATATTAAATGTTCACAGTGGAGAAAGCCAGTAAATCATGCCAGAGAATTTTACAAGATGAGGCAGATAAAAAGGTTTGTTATGATTTTCGAATACATCAAACTCCAGTAAAACTGCTGTAAAACTCATTTACAAAGAAATACACTAGAAGTAAAAAAAAAAATTAAGGACTTTCACTCTTTCTTTAACTGTAAATGAATCCTTCATAATACTTATTTAACTGTGTGAAAATAAAGGCCAAAAAATTTTTTTAAACGGGAAAATTTATACATATATTTACCACTATCACCTAATATTTATCAAAGTTGGTAATTGTTTCATTTTCTCATTTTCATTTTTTATTATTTTGTCACAGAGCTAGAGTGATCTTTGATCAGATTTTTGCGGTGAAAAGTTCTATTCTACCTTGCCTGCTTTTTTCTAGTTCATTACATTCTTTGTTCAAGTGTTGCTTCCATAGAAACACAGCTTGTTCAAGTGTTGTTTCCATAGAAACACAGCTTGTTCAAGTGTTGCTTCCATAGAAACACAGCTTGTTCAAGTGTTGCTTCCATAGAAACTCAGCTTGTTCAAGTGTTGCTTCCATAGAAACACAGCTTGTTCAAGTGTTGCTTCCATAGAAACACAGCCTTTTTATTGAGTGCCGCTTGAGTTCATCTTTTAATACATGCAATTTGACTTTTAAACATGAGATACTCATGAAATAGAATTTATAGTTTTTGGTAACTTTGCAAGCACAAAAAGATTTTTTTCTTTCTCAAGTCAGATTTAAAAAAAAAGGATGATATCCAACATGCTATGAAAAAGAGAACGGCATGATATTGATTTAGATTTTAATTTGCATAATGATATAGAAATTGACCGAGTCCTCTATTTGCTGGACTGGCTAGCATTGTCATAATTCTCCTCACATCTTAACATTTTAACCCTTAACTATAAGGTAAAAGACAAGAATGTCAACCTATACCTTCCTTTCGATGTGATACAAAAAGAGTTTTCTATAAATCCTACTTTACTACTTAAAATACATGAAAGGATGAGGCCATAGCTGTAAATCATTAATCTGGATATATTGGACTTCTAGTCATAACAAATTTTTAACTTGTTCTGAACAAGATAATCGTTTGAGAGGTAAAAAAAGCCATTTTTTTTAAAAAGGTAAATGCAGTCGCCTGTACCATGTATAAAGCAATCTGGCAATAATGTTATATTTTCATCCAACTTTCCAGATGGGTTGGTTGGGGCAGGAGCGGGCACGGCGCTTGCAGGAATGGAAAGACTTCACGGAGAACCAGACACAGGCTAGGCGGAAACATGCAGACGGGGAGTTTGAGGTCAGGGCTGATGACCTGCGGAGGCACTACGCGGACCTGGAGGAAAAGCTGAACCAAGGGGCAGTAGGGAGGGTCTTATAATGTGGACGGGATAATGTCTGGCTGTGATCAAGGTTGACTGAAACTATGGTATTTGTTATTGTTTATTAGGAAAGGGTTGCTGATGTGTTTCCCATCTAATCAAGTCAAACAAAGTAGCTTCTAATATGAAGTTTCCATACTTGGTGGTGGAATACTTAAGACCAACAAAGTTCTTCTTTTGTACATTGGAACCACATTGTGGAATGAGTTAGCAGTCTTATCTTTTTAGCTATTCCATGTGTGGTATAGGGGAAGTTAATTTGCAGAAAATAGTCAGAAGTGAACTTTGTTGGATTATACCAATCAAACCTTAATTTACAGAACATTAAAGGGGAAGTTAATTTGCAGAAAATAGTCAGAAGTGAATTTTGTTGGATTATACCAATCAAACCTTAATTTACAGAACATGTTCTGAGTGAGTTTCTACTAGTCCTAGATGTATATCAGACTGAAGAGACCCTTTTGATGCTGTCATTCAAATTATGATGAGTTACACTGAAAGTACAATTGTTGTGATTTCTGTTTGAATCAAATATTGAAGCATGTAGTTGGTATTTGATGTACACATCAAGGAGTGATAATGAACTTAAATAAGACATTGTAAGGGAAGCTTTGAGAATGTGAATTATGACATGATTTTTTTTCTTTTGTTACTCAGTGCCTTATAATGTATCATTCAATCTTGTCATTTGTACCAAATTATGAAACAGAGAGAAAATCTGAATGTGTGGGTGTAGTTGTGGGTGTGTGTGTGTGTATCTATAATAATGGTCCATTGAGAAACTTAAGGGACAAAAAAACTAATCAAAGAATTTGAGTAACACTGAAGACAATCAATTGCTCCAGACCTGTGACTAAGTTTGACAGCAGCAAATATTTCATGGGCTCTTAGATGTACAAGTGGAAGTGAATTGTGTAATTTCACCCACCAAAACTGACTAGGAATAAGATGAATGAAACGCAAGAGACCTTATGTATTTTAAAATTATTTTGCACCTTTTTGTTTTGCCACAGACAAATCATTCCATATTAATAAACACCCCAATCACAGATTTGTCATTCATATCGCACAGAATGGTCAAACAATAAACCAAAGAACATTTCAATCAAGTCATATTTGTTGTTTTTATTTGATGAACCTTACATTAAAATCATTTAAAATAAATAAATAGATATTTACTGATAATATTTCCATATTCACAATTGAATTATTGAAATGAAAAGAATTTCCACATAAAGCGTATGTTATGTGATTTTTCAGAGTAGAAAATATTATGACTAAAAATGCATTTCACTTTGTGGCATAATGTAGTAAACTTAGGATAATGGATTTGCTTGTTCAAAGCTAAATATCATTAAATTGTTAGCTCCATGATTTATTAGCATTTCAATTAATTTTTCAAACTTTCAATTCATACAGACTTAAAATAAACTAAATTTCTCTGAGAAAAAAGCGTAGCCAGAAAGTGCAGACACGCTCATTTATACCAATATAAAGGCTATAAATATTTTAATGTACGTTTATTAGTGATAAAATAATGGTAGTTAAAAAAAATTTAACAATTGTGTTTTATTGACTATCACAACTTGCTTAACAAAGAAAAGGATAGACAGTTGTTGTGCCATTTTCCCATTACAAAGCATAGTTATTGCTTCTACAAAATGTACAGCTAATCATATAGAACAAGAATATCTTAAAAGTAAAGAAATGAAATAAGAAGAATTTGGACAGTCCTGTTCTTGTTAGATATTGAGAGTAAAATTCTGAAAAATAATCCTCACTTAAGACTGACCCTTTTATCCTCCAGTTGTTAAGGGATGAATGGGCATGTCTAATGGATTTTATTAAGAGCAAAATAAGGCTTTAGAGATTTTCTTCTTAGAAGTGTTAAATGCTGTGTGTATAACTTAGTACTGGAAGTTTCAATTCTTCTGAGAGAAAAAAAATCAAGCTCAGTTCCTGCTACTGTCACAATTCCTACCAGTGAGCAATCATCTGTGTGAAGAGCATGTCCACAAAATATATTTCAATAGTTCAAATTTGTATTGTTGAAATAAACGTTAAACAAAACCTGTTGGTTGTGAAAATATGGATAAAAGTTATTTAAACTAACAACCAGGAAAATTTCAAGGTACTTCATTATTCATGTTTGAAAAAGTTTGCGAAGTGAATCCATTCAGTTCATATTTGAGATTAAAAACTATTTCATACACTCAGAAGCAAAACCATTTGTATGTAGATGTATGTATCTTTTTTTTCTAATTTATCACCTCAGGACAGGCATTTCTAATAATTCAAGTTTTATTCCTATTTATTCACACTGTACATTAAAATGAGAATAAAACAAGAGAAAATCTTGAGACAAACGATGAAATGCAATCTAAAGATACATATCCTTTATGAAATTTATTACGAACATTCATCTATCCTTCGAATTATCACATATTTCTCGCCTTACGAACATAAGGATCATTTATTCTTTAGGGTATTAAACTGGTTCTACTTTCACATTGTGAATACCTCCTATTGTTCTCCCTAGTTTGACAATTATTCTTTCACAAACAAATCTGCCCTTTCCACCTTGTCTTCAATTATTTTAACTTCAACTTTATTTCATCCATCCTGGGATCTATCACATATTTCTCTCCTCATTAATTCTTTATGGCATAAAACTGGTTTTACTTTCACATGGTCGGTGCCTCCTGCTGTTCTCCCTTACTTGACAATTTCTCTTTCATGGACAAATCTGCCCTTCTCAGTTGATGACGTTAACCAGACAATGCTATCTCTGTGAAGATGCCTTTAGGCTTGGAGATGTTTGGGTCATCTTCTCCCAAGGTATCGAGTGCCAGCTGGTAGATAAGGATAAAAAAAAAGGAAGGATTTATATGCAGTTACCAGTATTTTTGAACCAGATTCCGTAATATATCTAGACAAGAAATTTGTTGAAAAAACATAGGTCAGTATGGCTTTAAAGTTTACCTTGAAATTGGGTAAATTGATCAAATTTATTCAAGCGAATCATACTTTGTAAAATAGTAATTGCAGATGTTGAAATATTTCCATGAACTAGAACAAATGTTTTATCCCAAAAAGCTTTTTAAATTAGAGACCAGTCATTGCCATGCAATACATTTTCTTAACTTTCATAGGTGATGAAAATCAAATGCAATTTGCATTATCCAAAATTTGATTTAAGTTAAAGCAAAGAAACTGATCAACTTTTACGATAATAGAAAATGAGCCTAAACGACAATGAATTACAATCATTTCAAAAGAATTTATGTGAACTTGACTCGATTACTATGGATATGATAAACTGTATCATCTCATCAAATTACTTGATAGTATCCTTCTAACCTGTTTCGCATCAGAGCGACTGATGTCTCCACGGCACAGAATAAAGTTGACTAGCTGCTCCATACGAATATCAGGATACTTCTGGGCAAAACCCTGCAAAAACACAAGTATATGATTGAAAAAAAGGGACTCTTGTTGTGAGCAACAAATAAATCATTTTAAGCAGCAATTTATCATTTGACCCATTCCTCATTGTTCTTGAAATTTTGAACATACTTTTTTCCAAGAAAGCAGTGTTTGTGAATGTTGAAGCAGTGGTGTTGTAAAGTGAATAGACTGTTAATGAGCCAATTGAAAAAGAGTGCTCTAAAGTCTGAGGTGTAAACAGTGTCCCAATGCTACAAAAGATAATAATTTTGTTTATTTTTTTTTATTCTGAAGTTACAAAGTCTTTTAGAATAATTTGTATAATACAGTATATATATGTAACTATATATACCAAATTTATCAGATTCATGCATATTGAAGTAAAATCTATTTGAAAACAGTAAATGAATATCCAAATTAAGGATTGTAATTTCACGGATACTTATTGGAACACTTATTATGTAATATAAATGAAGAGAAAATGTAAAACTAAACATTGGGCTCTTCACTACATCCAATGTGTTCAATGATAATATATTCTGATGTAAAAGAAATTTTTGCAATATGAAAGCCTTTCCATTTTTCTTGACTACACAGGCACAAAAATCACATGCATAATCCTTGCACAAAACACTCATGTTCCAATAAGCTTTTGTTTTAAAATCATTTTCTCATGGTAAAAATACTGTTATAAAATATTTCAATAATTATACTGCACATACCATGATTTCTAGAGACAACATGGAGCTGTCCTTGAGTTTCAAACCCTCGGCCATGGCTGGGAGCACATCAAACTTGCTAACATCCTGAGAAATTTGAAGATGTAGAAGTTGAAGAAACTAATATTTTTTTTAACATTGACTAAGTCCCTTTCAAGCTTAAAAGTGAAAGAAGACATTTGAAAGGGTAAAAAAAAATCTTTAGGCTTTCATAAGTAACGCAACAGGCAAAGGCATTTCCTTTGAAATATTTGATTTTCTAGGCTTAAGCACTGATATTGCAAAGTTGAAAAAACCACATCATGACATCTAGAGTCAGTAAATGTTATAAGATCATGACAAGGCTAGGATAATAAAAACAGTATGATACAAGCATGATTGCATGTCTTCTTGCTCTAATAAAGAAATAAATAAACAGTATGTTAAAATCATATGAGATTAATGCACTATTCAAATAAAAGGAAAGCTTTTCAACGGGATTGCTAGAACTTTAATGAAATATTCATTTTCCTTTTTTTTTTCAAGAAAAGTATTGATAAGCAGCCAAACAAGATTGATGTTTCTCTGAAAACAAGATCTCCCTATTCCTAATTTTACCAGTTTAGGCGACATTTCTTGAAACTGGAGCTTCATTTGTTCAGCCTCTGCACAAATTTTCTCTGCTGATAGTTTTCTTTCCTCATAATTTTTGAAGGACAATTTTCTGCAATGATATAAAAAAAGAAAAGACACAGTTAACATTTCTTGATGTAAATATTTGGTCTCATTATTAAACCTCTTGTCTTTTTTGCTCTTGAAAGAAGCCATGAAAGTCACCAAAGGCCTCTAAAAGTAGTAAAAGATGTAACAATTTAAAATTTTACCACGACAAAAATATAATAATTCCAGTAATCTTCTAAAGAATGCTACCCCTCTCATGTGACATTAATTTCAAAGGCATTTGTTCATTTTCTCTTTGTAAACTAACCCTAATAAAAAAAGCTCTGATATTATCTTCTTTTCCAAAAATCTACTGGTTGCTAACTGAAGTTCCTACAATGGTTTGCATCATTCAGGTACATTTCATCACTGACCTCGACAGCAGAGCTTTGACATATTCCACGACAATACGGTCTTGGCCGCGTGACAACAAAATCTCAAACATGGTTGGCTTCAAGTGAAGGAAGTCCTTGTGGTAGTCATCCCATGTGGCAATGATGGTTTCCACTCCGTTAGAGTGAGACATCCTGGCCAAGAATAAGGAAACACAAGGTTAAAATTGATAGTTTTTCAACAAAGCACATGGCAAGAAAGGTTTTGATGCGACATGATATCATTTATTTCTAAGGATGAAAAAATCGATAACTTTATTTTCCAATGGCATTAAAGAGAAGAGGACTTTTTCCTTCTTCCAGAGGATTATTAATCATCTTTAGTCATCTTTGGTAAAGAAAAAAATCAGATCAAAACAAGTTGCTCAGTATACTTAAGCTCAAGGATTTTTATTTAAATTAAATAGCATAAAAAATATTTTGGACACTGTCTGTAAAGAAATTGTGATTAAAGTATGCCTTAATGTTGGGATATATCAGTGAAGTAAAAAAATTATTTTGACCTCCAATTTCACGGCTTTTAAGTCTACATAATTTAGACAGATCTTAAGGTGTCAATAATGCATTTATCTTTTCTTTGCTTGTGTATCAATATAGATGCCTATATGGTTTTTTCATGTTGTCTGTAGATTGTTAACTTAAATATTAGATGAAAGCCTCATATCCTGATGCAAAATACTATTTGAATATATAACTGCTTAGGAATAAAACAGACGTAAATCTGAATGTAAGATTTTGGACATGTACTTTTCCTATGCAGCTATATAAAGTGAAGAATTAAACCAACAGAAATAAATGATTTTAAAACCACGATATATGAGTAATATCATTTTATGCTCTCTCATGATAAAAGCTTTACAAATTTCATTGTTTTCTTATTTTATTCAAACTTACCATGCCCTAGTGAAGAGTTCGTTGAGACATTTATTCTCTTGTAAGTCTCTGAAAACCTCCTCAAGAATCACTTCACAACTGGACAATATGAGGAAAGATAGTGGCCATACCTTTAATAAACAATAATGTACTATAGAGATGCCATGTTATTTACTCTGTAAATTCTCGGATTAGAAAAAAATACCTTCTTATCTCTAATGACAATGATAATCAAAAGTAAATGGATCGCTTTGATCACACAGATTTTAATTAGGAAATAGAAAGATTTCTCTTAGGTTGAAAAAGATTATATACATTCAGTTCAATATTTATTGTATTTGGTTTGTAATCACTTACAATCTAAAGCTCTAATCAGAGTCACTTTGACTATATTTCTGAATAGTATTGATGCAAAGTCTGACTAAGTCTTCAACCCAAACTGAGAGGCACAGAGAAACCACAGTTTAAAACCAGAGTGCTCTGTAGGTGAGTTTATGGCCTCATCATTTTAACTGTGTTGGACAGGAGATATTTGATGCAGTCTTATAGAACTTTGTTGTGGGCAGGCTATTTCAAACAAAGAAAAAATGAAACAAATCGCTTAATTTAAATAATGCACAGCATTGCTCACCAGTACTTAGCCAGCACCAGAAAGCGATCAGTCAGTTGTTGGAAGGGGTCTCGCCTAATCTGACCACCCTCTTCTCCATCCTCATCAACCTCTGCCTCCTCTTCATATTCGTTCTTGACATAACGTTTTCTCAGCTCCTTCATATATTCGCCAAAAGCCAGGCAGTTGTTCGCATTAGCAATCTAGATGATGTTAAAAACAGAAAAAGCTATGATTGAGTCCAGAAAAAAAAAACAAGAACCCTGATAGAAGAGGCAGTGGGAGATTCTTGGCTGAGCATACATTCTAAAAAGTTACATGCAGGTAAAAAAGAGATTGAAATAAAATTGGAAAAAGTAATCTCATGGCTGTCTGATGGCATATCACTTAATTCAGCCCTCACTTGATTGGGATTACTATGTCATGACCAGGACATGCGGTAACCATATATGAACGACCACTGAACAATTCAGCTGTGAATATAAATTGAAAGATACCTTAATTTAAACAGTAACAATCTATTTGTTATAAGCTTGAGTTATTTAAAACTTGATTTTTTATGTAACATAGCTATAAATTATAGAAAACAATACAAGTAGAAGAAAAGTTAAAACTTTTAAGAGAAATAAAAAAATACCAAAAAAAAAGGAAATTATTAAGGCAATAAAATATTAAATAATGACACACGAAATAGAAACAAATTTACTGCAGACAGAAAATGCTACCAAAGGAGGCTGCCAGCTTTCCTATTCAGGCGTGTTTAACCCAAGGTAACATGAACCTTGTGCAGAGAGTCCGGCAGCGCAACTAAATGGTGCTCTAACATAATGCCTCAATTGCTGTTATCAAAACTCGCTCCACAAAGCTAAATGAGACTGGTCTTTAGTTGGTATGCTATTGAACAGGTTTAGTTTTTCTAAGTCATCAACAGATTTTCATATAGCAATTCAACCTCACCCTCTAAGTTTGTTCAGTCACTACTTTAAGATTATCTCCTTGTAGGGCTAAAAAGAGGCTTAGGGGAAGTTAAGTAATTTATATTTACTACGACAGAATCATAGCTCATGTCTCACTCACCATGTAATGAACAAAATACTGGGGAATGTGCCTGTCCACTTGGTGTCTCTCATCGAATGCTTGCAACTCCACTGATAAATAAAGTGACAAAGGCAGGTAAGGAAAAGGAGGTTGAAGGAGTAGGAATGAGAAGAGAAAATTATTGTACGTAGTGAATTGCCAGGCTGGCAGACAAGAAAATGTCCAAGATTTTCTTTATTTTGTGGAGCATATATGTGAGAGTGGATCTGCCAGTGAATAATTTTTCATTTACATTTTGAAGTGAGCAGTTGAAATCTTGAATCTTATGATGAATGCTATTGGTGAGGAGTATTTTTTCAAAATGTGGGATTAATTAAAACATTTCCTTTCAAGTCCTTCAGATTACGTTATCATGTTTCCTCTTCTTTAAGCAATGATTTTGATTTCTTGGGCTAAAAAATATATATTCTTATTTTTTAAAAATCTTTTAGAGATTGACTCGGTTTCTAAAGGTAAAAGAATCAACCAGAAAAACTGGAACCAATGCAGACAGAATTAAAACTAAAAAAAGTGTATGAATTATATGCCCCTACGTCATGAAAAATGTGTCACACAGTGTTACCAGTATCAATCAATGTTACTACTGACATTCCTTAGTGTATCTTTCCTGCCTTTCTTCACCAATTGATCAGTCTTTAGTTTTGTAATGCCTTATGGGGTGGTATTGACTTCCAATTAAGAGACTTTGAAATCAGACTCTGACAAGGCCAAAGAGTAAAAAAAAAAAAACACCTTTCTCTTGCAAAATTCAGTTTACAAGTTCAAATAATCAGACTTCTGTCTTTGAGTTTCCGCTATATTTATTTGATTTCTAACATAATATTGATGAAAAAAAAATAATCATAAACCAAAAAAGCTCCCAAGGGGCACAAACCTCTATATTCTTGAGCGAACCTCTTGAGCTCTTCAGCAAAAAGTTCCAGAACTTTTTTCACTAAATCCTGGCCAATTATGTTAGCAACTTGAAGCTGAAAAAAATTTTACTATGCATAATTAATTTTGAACCTTTTTATCACAATGATGGTTTCCAAGCCATACGCAAAAGTTCTATTTTAAGGCTTTTTGTAAAGATGAAATAAAACAGCTTATCATTCCTTGCTGTATTTAACTTAAAAAAAAAAAGAATCTACATCATTAATTAACTTTTTTCTCTCAATAATCCTATACAGATTCTCCTTCAAATTTGACTCTGAATGAATACAACTGCTCTGATACCTCAAAAGAACAAGCCAACATTTTGTGGTCATTGCAGCTTTAATTCAGACTTCATTGATCTAAAACTGTAAGAGAAATGCATAAAGACCATCTGATTTGTCACTTTATGTAACTCATATAGATTTGAATTCAATTGCTCATACTTTCATATATACATAAACTTACTACCAAATTCTTAAAATGCGCTGATACCCAAAAGGTTCAAAGAAATTTCAAAAAGTGTACCACACTCCTTCCCTAATTCGAATTCAATACTATAGACTGAAAGCTATTTGTCTTTCATATAAAACAATTATGGATCTATACTAGCCTTAAACAAAAACTGACGTTGTCTATCAAAGTTGTTACAAAACGCTGCAGTTACCACTCACATTCTGCTCCATCATCTGAAATATGATAACCGGGAGCTGAGTGTTGAAGAATCCATCACCATCTTGGTCGGGTGCCTCTCCTTTCATCCAATCCTAATAGAGCAAAATGTAAAGAAGTATAAAATTGCACAGACTATTTATCATGTTCTTTAATCACCCCAATGTTCATAAGCTTTATTTATGAAAAAAAAATAATCGTCTCTGCACATGAATTTCTGGTCTAATAAAAACAGGATCAAATTAAATCCAAAGTGTTTGGTATCTCAAGATTTTCGGACCCAGGCACACAGTCTGACATTTTTATTTATTGTTATTAGGAACAGCTCAGCTTTGTATAAGTAAACACTTGTTTTAATTTTTCATTACATATGTTTTTTTTCTTCTTAGATTCATCAAACTGAAGCAATTAAACTGATACATATATACAACCAAATAAATTATATATATATTTTTAGAGCCTTATACAGCAATATGACACTTTTTGTCAAACATCTAGCTTCGTCTCTCTCAAGGTATTGGTTTGCCTGATTAGTTGACTTTCAGGATCAATCTGTGACCCACCTTCAAATCTGACCGTAGAGTGTTGCGGCTCCATTCTGTGATATTCTGCTTCATGTTTCTCAAATACCTAAGAGACAAAAAATAAACAATTAAAACAAAAAAGTTTGGCTATGCTTCTTATAAAATAAGTAAAAGCAAAGCTTAAAAACGAATAGACAAACAGTCTCTCTCTATGCAGCAAAGTGACCTCCATTATTTTTGATAACAAGTAACAGATTTCCACAATCTAGGCTGTTACTTTAATAATAACTATAAACAAAATATTGAAATTGAGTAAGGTTCAATGGGCATCAGCGTCTTTTGATACAAGAAGTTACCAAAAAAAAACATTTTTTTCTGGATATTGAAAATCATTATGCCTCATGAAGATTGTCATCAAGCAAAACAATGATAACCAATAATTAGTATGGAGCTTAAAGGGGTTTATATCTTCACTTTCCACTCACTGGTTGCGCAAATAAGCGATCAGATTGTTTTCTAACAGCGGTCCAAGCTCCTTCACATCAATGTTGAGCTCAGGATGTCGCATCAGTTCAGGTGAGCTGAGAGCACAAAATTATAAGTTACTTGTATTGACAACAGCACATACAATACATGGAGTGAGGGTTTTCAATTTAAATCAACTGATGCAATCTCTTACAAAGTGAGTTCAAAGCATGTATTTTAATTTATTGAGAGAAAAAATATTTTTAATTTGTTCTCTTAGTAACTTGATTGCACACGCAGATACTAAAGTTATTTTGGTATAAGAATAATGTAACTTTCCAATGAGATTGACTATCTTGACTTCCTATTTTTTCCTATTTCTGCACCCACAATCATTTTTTAAATTCAAATATTTTACGCCATAATTTTAAACCATTACTAAATAGCTCAAACTTTTAATTTTCAAGCTCACTTTCATGATTTGAAAGGCCATTACATCACAGTTATATATAGCATAAGCAGTAAGGATAATAGCTCATTTTCAGTGATTGCGACATAGAAAGTTTGTTTCAGTGATTGCGACATAGAAAGTTTGTTTCAGTGATTGCGACATAGAAAGTTTGTTTCAGTGATTGCGACATAGAAAGTTTGTTTCAGTGATTGCGACATAGAAAGTTTGTTTCAGTGATTGCGACATAGAAAGTTTGTTTCATTAATATATTAATAAAACTCTTACAGTAACATCATTCTACAAAGTGAGTTAAAGCATAATTACAAAGAAAGAAATATGCTGCTCTGATGTTCTTACTCTCATTATATGATTAGTATAAAAAATTCTGAGACAATAAGTATCACAAATAGAAAAACTCACTCATAAGTGCCGACCCACTGTAAAAGAGAGACGATTTCATTGCCTTCCAACTCATGATGGATCATCTCCTCAAGCTGCAAAGTCAACAGAACACTTTAAAACACATTGATAGAAGGAAGGAATGATAGTGAGTAAAAGAGATACACACACAGCAGGCCATAAGATGATCAAATGATATACCAAAAAAATAAACAAAACTAGTTTAAAAAAAAAGAACATGCCCACCATACAATATACATCTCAGTCAAAACATCTAAGAAAAATCAGTCACTGATGAAATTGCATTTTAATTTCCGAAAATCCAAATTTGTTATTCGTAGATGATAATGTTGGATACGTTAATTTTTTTTCTCATTCACTGCTTTGCATGGAAAAGAGTATAACAATGGTTTTCAGTATTTCCTTATTACAATGAAAAATTTAAAAAATATTTTTCTCAATGTAAATAATTTATGAAATCCTATTCATTAAACCTAATACTAGATCTCATCACAGTCATAAAGCAAAGACTCACATGTGCTGCCAACGCTTTGTGGTACATCTTGGTGTAGCGCTTCACAACATCATACTCAGGTGGGAACACAGGGGGTAGGAGGGTCTACCAGGACAGAATAAAAGTGGAATCAAGTCACAAAACCCTTAAGCTCACAATCCTCCTATAAAAATGCGCCCAGCAGATTAAAAAAAATTGTGAGAGAGATAGACAGACAGACAGATAGACAAAGTATGTGGAAAATGATGAGAAAGCACAATGAAACTGACTTGTACTGGGGCACATTTTTCAATTTCTTGTTTCATATCATTTTATTTTAATAGATATTGTAAAAATGGCAATATTATGTAGATTGCCGGCCCTTTCCACTACTTGATATTCAGAAATCCTTACTGCCAAAAGCAGAAGGTCAAGTAGATTCAAGGTTTTTATTTGTTTTCTGTATTGTGCCTGTTGCAAGTATTATCGCCAAGCAAAAGCCAAAGCCAGAGCTCCTTCCAAGTACAATCATTAGGACTGCTTAAACTTGAACACTGAGAAAATGGCATAACTTATAGCATGATTTGAAGTATCCGGTGATTACCTTATAATTTGGAAAATGGAATACTTCCACAAGCAGATTAGCAATTAAAATAAAAAAAAACCTAAAAAAAAAACCAAGGGCTAAAAATGGCAAATATCCTCAATTTAGCATACTTATGTGTTGAATTTTACTTTTTTTTTTTTACAAACTAAATACAAAATAAAACGTCTGCTCTGTATTCAATTAATTAAATATGAATCTGAAACTTGGTGCAGTTTTTTTTCTTTCAACAGTTACATTTGTCTACTAGGGTAATTATTGTTTGTGTTACTTGGTCATACAATTTTGTACCACATTTAAATGTCTGTAAAAATGCATCACTCCAGAGAAAACATTTTTAAAATACTATGTGAATCCTTCTCTAAAATAAGAAAGAAATATCTTGGTCCCAAATAAAAAAAAAATCAGTGAGGTCTTAACTATTCTTTCTAAAATTTTATATCTTATTGATTAATAGTGACTACACAGGCTAGATCTATGTGATATTTTAAAAGTTCGGACTTTTCATTTTTGAAAATAATGTAAATACCCAGTTTTGAAACATCCACTTTTACCTTCACAACTCTCAAATCATCAATCATAATCTGTCGAGTGATCTCTAAATGACGAACTAGCCACATCTTATTCTGATCTCTTGTCTCCAACTGACTTCCCTCTATCCTGTTAATGAGCATATAAAGTTAATACCACAGGATATAAATATAAATGTATTGATAAGTAAGGAAGAAAGGAAATAAAAGAAATTATTCATATAATTTTTTTAACCTAGAAAAAAGATTATTTAAAAAAATTTTATGATGCTATTTGGATTTATTCCACTTTGAAAATGATGAAATTATTTAAAACAAAACAAAACAAAACAAAACCATACTGTAAAGCTTTATTTTAAGTGTCAATTGAAAGAGGCCATATTATATAAAGTCCCTTTAACATTAAAGAGGTAAAAGACATGAGGACTAACCTGGCAGCAATAGATGTTTGAAGCACTTCAAAACACTTGTTTCTCCATTGCTTTGGTCTACCAGGAGGCATAAATTCAGTCTGGTCATATTTCCTTGACCAAGCCAAATCCATCCTTTAACAAAAAACATATTCAAATATTCCTATAAAATGTTTCCTGCATGTCGAATGACATAAACAATGATAAAGACGTATTCTGTAGGACTCTGGTTTGATGAACCACAGTAACCATCCAGTTGGATAAAATCTATGTTTGATCATTAAAACATGTTACACACACTCACACATTGAATTGTGAAAATGCATTTTTTAATGTCTAATGAAATAAACATCCAAAGGACACATTTGATATGCAAAGTTTGTCATTAGCATGTTCTCAATGCTCAAGTATGATAAAAAAAAAATCAACAACAACAATATATTGTTTGATACCTTTCAACTATCAATCTTTCCGCAGAATTAAATAAGTACATAAATCCAAAATGCACAAGACCAACTTAATTCCACTTCATTCACAACATAAAGTTTTCATACAGCTCAACTAGATGAAGATATATACAGTATTTCTAGGTTACATTAAAAAAAAAATGCCACCAGATTGTGCAGAAATAGGAGATTGCCATCCAAAATTTGATTCATTCTCTTTAGTTTTGTTCAAAAGCACAACAGAAGGATGTTTGCATCATGAAGATTTGGGTACACATTTCTAAAAGCTAAATGATCTATTTTTCATACATACTTACACAAAGACAAAAAAAGAAAGAAAGAATCCTTAACCTCGGTCAACTTTCAATTGAGAATTCATTTGTTTTCTCCTGTTTTGTTCTTATAAATAAGCTTGACAATAAAGTACAAGTCTTTTGATCAAAAGTCAAATGCCTATATCTCTAACATCAATCTGGAAAAAATTGATCATAAAGATAATAAATCACTGTGAGAATTCAGCACAGTGTGCATGCACAAATATTTCAAGGATTTCCCCCCGTATGAAGAAGAAATATCAACAAATGTGCATGTAAGTATCTTGAAGGCTGTCTCATAGGATTAAAATTAAAATAAAAGTTACCAGAAACCAGGTTTGCAAACATAATAGACTAAGATTCACAGTCTGTGGTAGAAACCGCGAACTATAATTCAATTATTTAAAGTATACAAAGGTGGATGCAGAATAATTTTCTTTGCACTTCCTCATGCTTTGTATATTCCTCTTATATTGCAAAGCATCCAACATCAAAAGATGTTCAAAATTCAGCTGCACGTAAACTCATAGACCTAAAACCATCATGTCTAACCTTTCCTCTCTCTCAATGATGCGCAGAGCAGTGCAGATAAGGTTTGGCTCGCGCCTCACTGACATGAGCGTTCTCTGAATGATGACCCACAGCTGTTTGCCGAGGTCCTTGGTCAGGTCCTCCACCTCGGAGAAGTAATGACTCAGAGTCTGTGATCAAAAGTGGCCAGTTGGAAAACAAAGATAAGTAAATGAAAATAAGATAATACTATGATGTCATTGTGTACTGTAGAAAATGGATGGTGCTTTTAAAAATCTTAACTACATTTAAGGTTAATGTAAAGAATGAGCCAATCAATAAACAACATAGCAGTATCACAATACTGAATTTATATAGCACATAATTTTATAAATTAGACACATGACAGAAATGATAATTATAGTAATGCATAAAAATCAAAGCTGTGATAATTACTTAAAATCAAAACAACTATCACACAGTTGAAACTAAATAGAAAAAAAAATGTTCTTTAATTTTTTTCTCCACAACAGTATTGAATGCGAAGCAGCTACATCTCTGATTCTCACATTCAAGGCCACAACCTCCATTACAAAACACTAGCAGTATTAAAAAAAGAAGGGAGGAGCTTAAGACTCACATTTTTGTCTGTTGGGCTTTGTTTGGGTTGTTTGTGCATAGCCAGCAACAAGTCATCACGAGACATTTCCAAATCAGTCAAACTAAAAGAAAATATTGATTAAGAGTAAGAAGCACAAATTTTTAACAAAATATTGAAACAAGATCTTGTTCAAATAGCTCAAGTTCCCACTTTGATAAGCAAAGTTAATATCCAAAAGTATGCATTAATTGGCAAAACCATATGAAATTCAGCATTATTATTCCCTCGTAACAAAAAAAAAAAATTAACAAACAACAATTCAATTAATTCAAGATCTAATCACCAATGTATAATTTTCATTTTGGCAGTGAACAAACTTGATTGTCAGTTCACTCCTGACTTATGTTTAATTGGTGTAGTAGTATAGAGAGGGTGGGGGGGGGGGGGGTTCTGGCGCACCTTGTACGAAAAACATACCACATCTACATGCAGAATTACCCCAATTCTGCATGTACGAAAAACACGCCCGACCTACATGCAGAATTGCTCCAATTCTGCATGTGCAAAAAACACTTTTTCGTAAACGCGGCAATTCTGCATGTTCACATTTGGCGCTGGGGGGTTCTGGCGCACCTTGTACGAAAAACATACCACATCTACATGCAGAATTACCCCAATTCTGCATGTACGAAAAACACTTTTTTCGCACACGCACTCGCGAGGCAATTCTGCATGTTCACCAAACACATTTGGCGCTGGAGAGATTATTTTACATTTATCGCCATTTCGATGTGCGCGATGATTTTAGCATTTTAATACGTTTGTTTCAATTTTTGAATGGTAAGCCTGATTTGGCTACCTTTTTGCCTCAACAAGGAGTAAAAAACCAGAGGTCGGTTTAAGGGCTCCACGGAGGCGGGCGGGGCCTTGCAAAGAAGACCCAATTTCTTCATGAAGGCGGCTCGGGCCTCGTCTCGACCGCGCTGGACAAGCGCGTTCTTCGTCTCCTCGTCCAGTGTGGCGGTCTGTTTTTTTCGGGACCCGTCCCTTATCTCGGCCTTCAGCTGGTCATATTTCTGAAGCTCTTCGACAATTAGCTTGAACTCTTCGTCGGAGATCACTCCGTCCATTAGAGCGCGCGAAACGTGGTCAGAGATTGTATTTAGCTTACTAGCCGCCAAGACTCGGATTTCACAATGTTTTTTAACTTTGACGGCCAGGCGGCGGCCCACAATTTTTCCTGCAGCCCCAGCGATTCCGCAAAGCAAAGCGGTAGCTTCGAGGCCTATCACCACGGGGGCCGCGACAATCGTGCTCAATAGGCCCACACCGCCGACACCTGTCAACGCGCTGATCAAGAGAAGAGTTGTGTCGCAACCATTCAAAATATTCGAAGCGCGGCGGTACTTTTTTTCCAGCTGCGCCCGTTTCTCCCGTTCGGCTTCTAGATGCTCACGAATCCGAGAGATCTCCTGAAGGCGGTAGGACTGGTCCGGGGGCGCGCCTTGGCCCAGCAGTTCTGGATATAGAGAGCCCGAAGTCGGCGTCATTTCGATAACGCTAGGTGCTTCCTGCTTCATGTCGGTAACTTGTAGTTTAACGAGCCGAGGTTTAATTAGCGTCGATCTCCAGTATGCAGGCCACTACGGCGGATGAGACCTCTGAGTTGGTAGTAGCCGTCCTGAAATTTAGCATGTCTCCTGGGGCCAGCGCGAGAGGAGTTTGAAACTCTGTAAAACTAGAGAATTGCCCCATGGGCTTGGTTATACCGTACAAATGGTTCAATACTCCGTTGATGACTATTTCGACCCGGACCTCTGAGGGCCGGCTGCTCGCTGTTGTTATAGCCAGGCTCATATACTTGAGTCGGCCCGAGACCGCGAGGGGATATCCCCGCTCGCTGTTTCCACCCGACACACCGTTCCCGAAGGACCACTCATATTCTCCCTTCGTCAGAGACCCGTACTCTTCTGCGTAAATAGTGATTACGGGCCTATGAGCTTTCCGATCCGACTTTAAAGCTTCCATGATTAAGTCCATTACATGGTAAGAAGAGATAGCCTCATCGAGGTTTGTTATCGTGCCTGTAGGTTGAGTCACGGGCAGCCCGCGAATCAGCCCCCCCCCCCCCCCTCGCCATTCTCAGGTCGCCCGTCATGGTGTCGCCTGTTTTTAGGACACGGAGGGCGAGCTGTTCGTCTACATAGTCCTTTTTTGCGTAGTCTGATAGGACTTCGGCCATGTTGGGACCGCGGCTGGCAGGCCCCGGTTGGGCGGTCCTCTCACCAAAGATACTCATTTTCTATAAAGTTCGAAGATTGACATTCAGAGGTCAAGTTCAATTAGGAGGGATACCGTCGCGCCCGCTATTTTGGGGTTGTGCGTGGCTGATCTGAAGTTTATTGTATCTCCTTGGTCCAGTTCTAAAGGGGTTTCAAATATAGAAATACCAGAGATTTGACCTGGGGATCTGGTCGCGCCATATGAACCTTTTTCTTTCCCGTTGATTGAAATGTTGACACCAGCGCTGGATATTCCGCTGTGAGTTGATGTTGTAGACAGACCCATACGGAGGACCCTACCTGCGGTCAACATGGGGTAGCCCCCATTCGCGTAGCCCCTAGCCGCATCGCTGCCAAAAGACCACTCATATCGATTATCCACAATTGATCTCTTGTTTTCGGCCCATACAGTTATCAAGGGCTTAATAGTCTTTCGAAAGTGCTTTAAAGCCTCGCTTATGACTTCCACGGTCTCGAATTGAGAGACCGCCTCGTCGCCTTGTAATCTTGGACCTGCCTTACTCGTGGGCAGCCCGCGCACCCGGCTACTAGACCCCATTGTTAAGTTACCCGTCATCGTGTCTCCCAACTTCAGGACCCGGAGGCCGTCCTGCGCATCGACGTAGTCTTTTTTAGCGTAGTCCGATAAGTCTCCGGCAACGGCAGGCCCCGGACTGCGGATCCTCTCGCCGAAGATACTCATTCTCTGGCGACTAGTTCAAAGCGCAACGTGGATCGGGAGGTCTTGGTTGGAAATTTTCCCATTTGCATCCCTAATCGAGACCTTCAACTCGCTTATCGTTCCATCCCGAAGGCGTTTAAATTCGGGGCACTCCATTCGGACCGTGTTAATGTCTCCGAAGGCGTGGCGCCCCAGCCCGACGCAGGCCAGGAGTGTCGAAGGAGCCCCATCGGCGATATTTCCGGATGTGTTGAGTTCTTCGAGATGGACCCACAGCATTTGCCGCGTCGCAAAGTTTACAGGGCGATCGCCCGTATACACACCGGCGTCGAGCCATACTCCACCTAGGCCGTCGTCCAGGCCGAGAAGCGCCAGCAGGCCATCGGATAGAAGGATTTCCCACCCGGGGGCGACTGTTAGTGTTATCAACCCGTTCTCTCCACATACAGTTAGCGTGTGGCTGGCCCCCTTGAGAATCTCCTGCAGCCGGTCCAACCCATACAGGCCTGGCGGGATGGTGAGGGTTTCTTCTGACCCCCCGGTGTTTTTCCTAGAAAATTTCTCCCCCTTTTCAATATTGTACCACCCCGCGGCGAAGGTTATCGATCGCAAACCAATGGAGAGGCGCCCATCGCGGTTATCGATACACCGCAGGAGGGGGATTGCCTCCCCCCTTTGAACGTTCGAAAGCGTGTGGAACATGCTGGCCCAATATTATGAGTTCGACTCATATTTTTCATAGGTTTAAAAGTGAAGGTGGGTATACGCCGGCGTGGTACGATGCCAGGGCAGCTCGCGGCGGCTCAAGCTCCCTCGCAAATACCGTCAAACTAATCCACGCAAGAGAGAGCGCTCACAAGAGCGAAAGCGCTAGCAAAAGCGTGAGCGCTCGCAAAAGCGAGGTCGCAAGCGAGGTAGCAAGCGAGGACGCTCTCGTCCTCGCTCACGAGGATACTATGAATGCGAAAGCTTTCAAGTTTAATAGTGAAGCCAAGTACCAGCCCGGCCACCAAAAAACCGCGGCCCGCGATGTGGGCGATCTTAGAAAAGTCAGGGTTAGGGTCCAGGCCGACGACCCGCAGAAATTCTTCGAGGCTAAGTACCCCGATATCTTTGAAAAATACCCTCTAAAGGTGACTTCAGACAGCCAGATCCAGACTTGGCGTAAAAATCCGATGCAGTTTTGGCAGAACCAGTTAAACTTCGCCGTTTGGTGCGCCACCACAGGTTGCGGAGTCTCGGTGGAGGACCATTTGACTCCCGATGATGATTTTCTGCAGTCTGTCTACCGCTTTCATGTGTACTACCAAACACGTCGTATACTGGAAGAGTTACAGACCCCACTACCCTATGATGAGACATGGAATGCGGTGGAAAACTCTTACGACCGCAAGGGATACGAGAAAATCTGCGACGAATTCGGCGTCTCTCCGAACTCCGATTGGAAGGTCAGTGGCCCCAACGGGGGGCTCGGGCGTGTCTACAACTACACCGCTTACAGCGGTTACCGCCCATTCGCTGACGGGGTGTATGATTCGAGCGAAATGTCTTTTACAGAAAAGACAACACTCAGCATTCTCCACGTGGACTCCCTCAAGCAGGACGCCGCCGGAGCAGACAAGGCCTGGAAAACGTTCATGCTCAATAAGTCAGATGGATTAACCCGCATCGGGGTCGAGAGGTTGGCTGATAGTATCCAGACTTACGTATGGTCCGTTCTAACCGCCCAGGTCCAGATCCGCACAGGCATTCTTGGCATCGGGGCGGCCTTCCGTGCGCAAACACAGTTTAAGACGAACGTAGAAACTGCCATTAATTCTCCTGTGGACGCCCAAGCAGCAATAATCCGTTATCAGAATGTCGTGCAAAATGCCAGCTCAGAGATCAACTTTTCCTTTGGGGAGGGTCTTGTCATGGCCCCAGGAGACCTGCTCCTCCGTATTGGTAAGATAGTGGGTTACAACAACAATATAATAGTCGCCACCAGCGCACAGAGCCTGGGCCTTAATAAAAGTGTCGCCCCACCAGACGCCGCAAATGACACCGGTGAAAAGGGGTTAGTTAAACCGATGGGCGCCGAGGCGACCACCAGCCAGCACCCAGCCACCGCAAAGCCGACCCCCGCTACAACAACGGCCGCAGAAAAAGCAGACCACGAGGCCCACGAGGAAGAAAAAACAGCCCTCATCGTGGGTAGTATTGCCATCGGCCTAGGACTGCTTTGGTTTCTTAGGTAGCAGCCACTCGCGTGCCGACACAAGCAGTAATCCCCCGACAGCCAGAAGAACAGCCCAAAGATTACTAGATAACCAGACCGCGGTTTTTCCGAGGAGAGACAGGAGCCAGGAGACGATCGAACCAATGATCCCCGGGAGGGCGGCGGCCGCCTTGCCAGCCAGCTTGGCCAGGATTCTTCCGAGACTTTGGAGTTGTTTTTTGATCCACTCTTTGACCCCGCCCTTTCCGGGGGGCTGCGGTGGCTGCGGCGGCGCGGCACCCCCAGAACCGCCCGGGATAGCGAGGACTATTGTAGAAATAATCATCCCTAGGGCCGTGAGAATAGACGCGATCGTGATTCCCTGCTCACGGAATAGGGTGCGGATTCGCTCGGCGAGGGTTTTGTCCTCGTGTAGAATCCGGTGCAGGGTTTCACGTATACGGCTGAACTGGGACCGGAGAGCCTCCCTGGTGGCCGAAGTGGCCCCAAGGCGGGCGGCCCTTTGATCCTGTAGTTCACTCAGGCTTTCGGCAATTTCGTCTTTAGTAGCCTCGTCAAGGGCCTCTTCTAGCTCGCTCTTCTTTTTGGCGATTTCTTTATCCAGTTCCGAGAGCTTGGCGAGGTTGTTAACCAGCTCATCTCTCGTTCGAGTCATTGCCAATTTTAGTCCCTTTAGCTCCCTGCTCGCCTGGCTAACCCACTGGAGATCCAACGGCGGGTCGTCGATGGTATCCAACGCAGCGGACTGATCAGGGGTGAGTTCCTTATCGAGAGCTTTGGTTGATATTGACTTTTTTTGACTTAGGGCCTTCCGCGTCTCAGTCGTCCGACGGGGGCGCTTCGGCAGCTTTTCGGATTCCCGTCGACAGTTCTCTCCATTGCTGTCTGCTCTGGGCGATGCATCTTAGGTGTTCGAGGTCTTCCCTAGTTGTGAGTTGTAGTGTGTTTTCTTGTAGTCTTGATAGGTCTTTGTTGAGGACGACTGGTAGTGTTGTTAAAGGGCGGCCCCGAAACTTTTTCCGTGTGTGGCGAAATAGCTGTTCATTGATTTATTAGCAATTTTTTATTTTTTAAATATTATATTTATTATTTATTGGTTGATATTTCTGCGCTTTTAATCGCTTGGCCGGCCGCATCGGGGGTGATTTCCTCATTTTTGGCGGGTAATTCATTATTGGCTTGTTCTATTTTTTCCTTGCCATTGGGGCTGAGTTCCCCCGTTTTTCGTGTATTCCATTTGTAATTTTCGAGCCCCATGGACGTGCGTATGACATCTGTCCCATTTTTACCGTAATCTCCGGCTAACGATCTTAGAGAAGAGAAGCCACCACCCCTTTGTTTTCTCAAAGGAATCACTTTCCCCTCTTCAGGGGTCCAGTAAACGGTTTTACCATTTTCGCTGACATAGAATTGGTCATAGGGGATTTTTTCGGGGAGGTTCAAGCTTTTATATTCTTTTGCAATCGACTGGTAGAATTCATTTACCAGGGCTATTTTCGCGGCTTCGAGCTTGGCTTTGGCTTCGGCTTCGGCGGCGGCGGCGGCGTTTAGTTCATCCCGAAGGTTCCCGATGTTGCCTCCAGGTTCGGTGGAAGGAGTGATTAGAGGAGTATCGGGGAGGCTATGATCGATATCTCTTTCATCGGTGCTGTGAACGTCGGCCTCGGTATCGAACGCATTTCCATCGGTACTGTGAACTTCGGCCTTGGTATCGAACGCATTTCCATCTAGGGTGCTTTTTTCGTAGAGGTTATCGAGCGGTCTTCCATAGTTGTCGGTCGGTCCTCCATAATGGGCGCCGGGCGGTATTCCATAGGTGCTGGTAGGGGTGATAAATGAGGTGTCAGCTATACCACCTGCGGTGGTGGTTGTTTTAATCTTGCTGTAATCACTAATATTATCAAAGGGAATTTGCTCACTTTTACCATGGGGATTATGATCAAACGAAACATCCTCGGGATGTACATCCATGGTGTTTATATTGAAGATCAGTTTACCCAAGTTCAATATATCATGTCTTCGAGAGCATACGGGAAAAAACTCAATCCTTACCGCCGTCTCCGCGAGCCCCTCGGGGTCAAGGCTGTGCGGCAGTCAGTTGTTGTCACCAACAACCCGTCGGCGATTGATCAGAACCAACAATTGCTGGTCCGCTTCCCAAATCTGGGGAGCAATGACGTTGTCGTGCCCGGATCCGCGAGACTGGCGTTCACCATCTCGCTTACCTCGACTGACGCAAACCGGACCCTGGTCCAGAATATAGGCCGCGCCGTGGTAAAAAAATTGACCATTAAAATCTCCGGCAACGAGGTGATGTCTATCGATGACAGCGATATATATTACTGCTATCAAGACCTCTGGAAAACCGCTCGAGAGCGGGATAACGCCCAATACCAGGGAATTGACACTACTACCAACCGAAACGCGACCAAACTTCGTGTCGGCGCAGGAGACGCTGAGAACAATGCCGCCGACCAGGCCATTGCCGACGCGTATGGAAACCGTTTCTTCGTGCCGCTGGACTTCGAACTGCTCGAGTCCCACATGCCCTTCCACCAGGCGGCCCTTGGGGACCGCCTCGAATACGAACTCACTTTTAACGAATACAGTCGAGTCATAAAGTCCACTGGTGACGGCAGCTACACAATCGATAACATCTGCCTCGAGTTCGACAAGGTCACCAACGATAGCCTCGCCCGAAATATCCGCAACCAGTACGCTAGCTCCTTGGCGATCCTGTACGACCGCGTTCTGCGCCACCGCAAGATCCCAGCCAACAAAAGCGACACGCTCTGGAACATAAATCTCAACGTCCCCGCGCGTTCCATGAAGGGTGTTCTTATGTTATTCGAGGACCCCGCAGCTGCCTACAAGCGCGACACCGAGGCTTTCTATAACCCCCAACTTACCAAGGTCGAGGTCACAATCGAGGGCGTCCCGAATCAATTGTACAGCCAGGGGCTCCGCGCGTACCAACAGTGGGACGAATCCAAAAAGATTTACGCAGGCGGCCCTAAGCGGAGCCCCGTGACAGGCGCGGTCGCGAAAGACCTTTCTCTAGCGGACGTGTCTCTAGGGGAGTACTTGACCAGTAAGTACTGCCTGTGGCTGGACATGCGGTCGAGTGATGACGATCAGCTCCACGGCAACGGGCGTCGCGTAGAGAACGCCAGCGAAGGTATTACCATCCAGATTACCAAGAAGGCCGAGTCCGCTGGCGCTTTGAACATCTATTTGTACGTGGTCATGGATGCCCAACTTAACCTGGAGGATGGCCGCATCGTCTCCGTACTCTATTAGAGCGCCCTTACCCCACTCCCCCCCCCACTCTGCGATCATTTGCGGGCAAACAGGCTGCGGGAAGACAGTATTCGCCCTAGACCTCCTCGAGGGGCCCTATCGCGGGGTCTTCCACCACATCGTCATACTGTGCCCCACCATCCGGCACAACACCACCTACCAGGGCCGCCCGTGGATATGGGGGGACCCTGAGATATATATTGTCGACCCGGGCGAACGCCTGCACGATTGGCTCCGCTTTTGGTACCACCGTTTCAAAGGCGAGCCGACCCTTTTCATCATCGACGACTGCAGCGCCTCGCAGGCGATAACGAAAAAGAAAGACACCCTCTCGGAGTTGGCCTTCTCCGGCCGCCACGCCCAGCAATCCGTCTGGGTGCTTTCTCAGCGATACAATTCGGTCCTCAAAGACCTGCGGGAGCAGACCCAGTGGGTGGCCTTGTTCCACTGTTAGGACCGAGACTCTTTCGAGGAGTGCCTCCGGGAGAACGACGTCATAGCGAACCGGGAAGAACGAGTAGCCGTTAGGTGTCAGCTCGCCTTGAAAAAAACATGCGAAGCTGTTGTTAAACACTTCACAACCATCTTCATATAATTTGCTTAGCTGATGTTTATCATTTGCTTAGCATTTGCTCAGCAAATGTTGTAAACAACATTAAACACGGCTATCTCCTTGACCACACTTGTGGTTCTCCTGTGGGTAGTCCACCAATATATTAAAGCTAGGCGAGAAAATAGGAAACTTACAACTTTATTACATACAAAGACCTTCGAAAAGAAAATGGACGATTTG
Source organism: Elysia crispata (assembly GCA_033675545.1). Lineage (NCBI taxonomy): Eukaryota > Metazoa > Mollusca > Gastropoda > Plakobranchidae > Elysia > Elysia crispata. The sequence continues at coordinate 34,596 of JAWDGP010003382.1, read as the reverse complement.
CTCGACGGACTTCTCGCCAATGAAACCGGGGTACAAGCGCCCGCTGCATCGGTACCAGCTGTGCCACAGACTACAACGGTGGCGGAACAGCGCGATAAGCTGGCCATTATCGCAGCAGAGGGGCAGGCCAAAAAGTACCTTGGTAAGTCCCTGTCCGTGGAAGAAATCGACAATATGGACGACGACGAGGTTAGAAAGCTCCACACCCGCTACGAGGCACGACTCGGTGTTTGCATGACAAAAACGCTGGGGAAGGCTGCGCTGCAGCTCTATACAACCTTGGTCACTATGTTTCTCCCGTTACCGCCAGAGAACCGGCAGCCTCTCATGGAGGACCTAGAGTCTGACATGATTGTCGAACGCGTGCTCAACAGCACTGCTTGCGAATTGTATTACCGCTATGGAAATCTTCTGGCGCCGATCACCGTGGCGTTGACCACGGCTAAGTACTGCCAATTTGGACACCGGTGTCCAAAGAATATAGAAGAAGATGAACTCGAAATACAGCAATGTGTCTCCACCGGAGGAGTCGACGGAGACAACCACTCCGGCGGAGCCGCCGGAGACAACCAAGCAGATGGAGCCACAACCTGCTTTGAGGGTGACGGCCCCCAGCCAGCCGTCTAAAAACGAGAAGAAGGCTGCCGCGGGGCGTGCCGGCGCCGCCGCCAGGAAAGCCAAGTCGGAGCGACTTGAGAGAGAACTCGCGGAAGCCAAGGAGGCTCTGCGGGAGCCCGCGTTCGTGGCCGACCCGCCCGCCCCGGAAGCAGCCCCGGAAGCAGCTCCGATCCGCGACAAAAAAGAAGAAGGCTCTATGTTATATTTAGGCGCACTGGTGGCCGCTGTCGGGGGGATGGTCTATTGGTCTAACCGCGCAGAACCGCCGCCGCCAAAGGAGAAAAAAACCACCCTGAAAAGCAGCTTAGGCCCTGCTCAGCAATTAAAGGTTGCGCACAATCCCCACTATATGGAATAACCATGGCTTCGATTGACGGAAAAGTTATAGCGAACACAATGTATCATGCCGCCCTTGTCAGCGGGCTTTCGATAGGGTATGCTAAGCTCACCCAGATGGTCATAAAAGGGAGCTTACCAAAACTCGACACGACGGCGCGCGATGCCGGGATGATGTTTATGAATGTCTCGTTCGCCATTTTAACTAAGGACGAGTTAATTAAACGTGGGATTATTTCCTCTAATATTTCTCCGTAGTAGCACAATGGCTGCTGCTGCTATTGGAATGATGGCCATAAGCGCCGCAGTGAACGCTCTGGCGTTCAGAGGCTCGAACTACCTATTTTCGAAGCTCGATAAAGACCACAGCGGAGACACACTCGAAGAACAGAAAAGACACGACAAGGCCGTAGAGCAGCTGAACGCCGCCCAGGAACAATGGTCTGAGAGGCATACTGAACGCCTTGACTGGATCAACAAAAAGCTCAGGGAACAATACCAGGCAGTCCAGGACTTTCATAGCGCCGAGGCGGCATGGCGCGAGTACACCCACCTCACAGGGGAAAACCTCGCCCCCCTAGAGCCCAAGCCCCAGCTTTCCGACTTCTATGCACCGAGCAGCGCCCAAAAAGACCGCGAGATTTCATTTGTTATCGGGGGTATGGTCGTAACCGGCCTTGTGACATACTATATCGCTAGTAGATAGTCGGTTAGACCCCAATTTTTCTGGCGTTGTGTTTGAGGTTGGTTGGGTTTTTGGAATATGTGGCAATGGACTCTCGCTTGTCGAGGATTTACTACAGCCCCGGGGGCTACTGGAAAGGAATCACAGCTGTTAAGAAGCTGGCGTCTGCAGCGGGGGTCCCTCTCGATGCGGCTAAGAACTGGCTGAAGAAACAGGCCATCTGGCAGATCTACCTACCTGCGCCGCGGCACATACCAAGACCAAAGTTTGATGTCCAGGTGCCAAATGAGGTCCATCAAGCCGACCTCCTTTTCCTTCCCCACGACCGCGTGGGACGGAAGACCTATAAATACGCTTTGACCGTAGTCGACATTGCCTCGCGGTACAAGGAGGCGGAGCCGCTGACCACAAAGGGCGCAGCAGAGGTCGGCGATGCCCTGTCTCGCATCTACAAACGGGGGCCTTTGACGTGGCCCAAGATGCTGCAGGTGGACCCTGGACGCGAATTTATGGGGGCAGTTATCCAACTCCTTGCTAGTCACAACGTCGAGGCCAGGCGCGGCCGGGTCGGTTCCCACCGGGACCAAGGAACCGTGGAGAGGTGGAACAGAACTCTGTCTGAGAGGCTCTTCGGCCACCAGTACGCCCAGGAGATGCGGCTGCCTGTTGGTGGGCGATCCACAGAGTGGGTGCGGCGGCTGCCTGCGGTTGTCTCTGCTCTGAATGGAGAGGTCACCCGGCTGACCGGTAAGCGACCCTCCGAGGCCATCCGGGCAGAGTCTGTGAGTGGAAAGCCCTCTTCTACGGTTCCCGGCCGCCCTGTTGGCCTTCAAGAACAGAAGCTCCCTTCGGGGGTTGGTGTTCGCTTCCTCTATCAGCCTGGCGAACTCGAGGGTGGGCTGCGTCGCGCTACAGACCCTGTGTGGTCCCTCCGGGTGTACCGGCTAGGGCGCACCATGACCAAGCCCGGAGAGCCTGTGCTTTATTATCTTGAAGGTCAAGGACCTAGTCGGGGGTTTGTCCATGAGGAGCTTTTGGTTGTGCCTCCTGACACTCAACTGCCTCCCGATGGTGTTCTCAACCGTTAAGAATTTCGTCAATGTAAGCGTTCATCTCGGCTGTACCAGTCGGTAGGGCATCTCTATGCCCATAAGCAAGAGTTTCCACCCCGTTTTCTGCGATCCACCGCTTGGAGTCGAAGGGAGACAGCGATACCTTGTGTAGGTGTTGCCCATAGATACGGTGGCGCTCTGATCGCAGGACATTCATGCTATGGTGGAAGGTCGTTTTCTCGAAGAGAGCCTCCCTGTATTGATTGTGTCTTATGTGTTTCCGGACGACGTACTTTTTCACGCCCTTGGCTTTCTTCATGTTGTCCCCGTTGGCCTCGAGGATGCTGTACATCTTGGGGCGCAAGCCGATGTATTCCGCGATTGGGCGCCCGGCACATTCATCCGTCATCTTCCCGACAACCTTTTTGTTTTCGGCGCTGTGCAGAGGGTGCTCGCGTGGGTAGTCGGACGTGTCGTATAGCTCGGCGTGCTTGCCCATGTCCCGATAGACGTCCTTCGTTTGGATCTCGAGGAGGAGGCTGTCGGTGTCGGTGTAGAGGAGCTGGCACCGGTCTCCGTACTGTTTCTTAAGCTGCCCGTAGTAGAAGTCGTACATTAACGTCTTCGATAGGTCGAGAATGCTCATGCCCACGTATACGGGGCGGTTGAGGACTAGACGGCTCTTGTGGACCTCTATGGCGGCGAGGTCGTCCTCGAAGATGTTTGCTCTGGCGAAAGACGGGCTGGCCAGGAGGCGGCGGAGTTTGTCCTCCTCGTTGTGCGCGCACCAGTTTGACGTCGACTCGCTTTCGCAGGTTCTCCATGGTCTTACCGAAGACAGAGTTATTGGCGAGTTTGTAGAGATCCTTCTCAAAGGCGCTGGTGGCCTGCTTTCGCAGCTCGGTGTTCATCCGAATGTAGAGCTCCATCCAGGGGCTCTGCTCGAAGCGCAGGGCGCGGTGTATCTTCCGGAGCTGGAGTCCGAGCCCCAAGTAAAGCTGGAGGTTGCGGTAGTGGAGCACGTAGTGGTTCTTGTCGCGGAGGTTGGGGACCAGTTTTTCAACCTCGGCGGACGCCATACCTTTGCCCAGAAGGCCATGCTGATACTCTGACATCCACTTTTTCTGAACCACCATGCGCTCTGGAGCGAGCGCGTAGGTGTTGTGGCGGTCGTGAAGCTCCTGGGGGTACTCCAGGTCCACCTCGAGGATGAAGCCCTCGGGCCCGTCGGCCGGTTGGTCTTGGATTGTGCCAGCCAGCGCTGTACAGTCCTCTACCCATCGAAATCCGCCAGTCGGAAGGGGTTGGCTCATGGCCCACCCATAAAGGTTCTTGGCGTCTAGGTAGAGAATGTGGCTGTTGGGCTTCTCCGGGTTGTATCCCTCTACTGCGGGGTTGTTCGCCCTGGCGTGGCGCTTCGACACCATAGAGATGCCTCCGCGCATCCCCTTCTCGATGAAGAGGTGTTGGTCATAGTCTGTGAGCAGCTCCAGTTCTACTCCGGTCTTTTTGAGGAGAGCATCCCAAGATAGGCCTGGACTGGTGTAATAATTCGCCGGGTCCAGCCCATATTGTTTCTGGGAAGTCTTTCGAAAGTTCTCAAAGACATCGGCAAGGAGCAGCACGTCGGTCCGGCAGTAGAGGTCGGTGTAGTTGCCTAGGTTTTGACACCCGAAGGTCTCCCAGACCCTCTGGGCATGGGTGTAGTCACTATCGGAAATACTTGCGCCTGTGAGCTTGGAGTAGAAGTCCTCCTTTGGTGGAAGCTGGGTCTCTTCAAATCGCTCCCAGGAGTCCATGTACTCATAGGGGTATAAACCTTTGCGCATGAGCAGCGCGCAGTCGGGCTCGTAGCGGGCTGTGATCTGGAAGGCCTCGGGCTTGTTCGCCGCTACCAGCTTGTCGAGGGGGGCTAGTAAGAACTGTGCGCTATCAATGAAGCGAAGCTGTCCCAGGGAGAAGGATATGTACTTCTCGGTGTTGTTGGGGATGCAGGAAACCCGACCCTCCACCTTGGATATCGCCTGCATCAGCAAGTGGCTGTCGTATCTCCGCAGATTGTGGAAGACCACAGGTATGGTTGTGGTCTTCGGGCTGAGCCGCAGTTTGAGGTTGCAGGCGCTGTGGGCGGCTCCTCGGTACCTGCCGGTGATGTGGCAGTGGTCCTTTACAGAGTCACCCTCGAGAGGTTTGTCACACACATGGCAACTGCTAGCGGTTCTGTGTCTCTCCCAGTCTGCTCTTGTCATTCTCATGTCTTGCGGTTTCGCCAGCACTTTCTGGATCCCACGCTCTTCCACTTGGAGAGCTCGGAGGAAGTGTTCTGCTGTGTTGGGCCCCCGGTATTGGGCAGGCGCCTCTGTCTTCCCGTCGCACCGCACCACCACATAGCAGTAACTGCATGCCTCGTGGTGTTGCGTCTTCTGGGTGTTGCTTTTTGTCGGGTCGAGCTCCGGCCCTTCGACTTTCGTGGTGAGGGCTTCGAAGTCGGCGTAGATAACGTAAGGCGCGGGCAGCTGCTTGTGGTGGTTCTGAAAGGTGAGCTTGCCCTCTTGGGGCATCTCCACCCTGACGGCTGTCTGGCCAATTCCGTTACACTCCGGCCTGTGGGCTTCCAGCAGATCCTCGCGCTTGTACCCATGGAGGCAACGCTCGCAGAAGTGCTTCTGCTCTCTGTGTTTGTTCTGGTCGTAGAGAAGTCGGTTGAGATTTTTTATCCAGGTGTAGTGGAACTTGCCCGCTTTCTCAATCAACAGCAGATTGATCCTGGGTATGTCTTCTGGCTGTTTGGAGATGTGGTGCACTATCACTCCCTTGTCCCAGCCGAACACGTTGATGGCAAGGTCGTTCTGTCGCTCCACCTTGACGATCTGAGATATTGGTGTGGGGGCATCGATACCGGTTAAGTCTAGACCATCTGCAGTGGGATATTTGGCGGGTCTCTGCGGGTCTTTTGCGACTTGAAACAGGGCAGACCGAAGGGCCTATCGCAGGCAGTGGTCGTCTTTGTTTTTTACGTTGACCACTGCCTTCTTGTTTTTCACTTCTGGCGGCAGTGGGATGTAGGATCCGCCCCGGAGAGGTTGATATCGGGCGATATCTAACCAAAGTTTGCGAACCTGTACTACCGCCCACCCAGATCCTCTCTGGGTCAATTTTTCGAGAGTTTTTTGCAGCCTCGGAAATGTTTCTTCGAGGGCTCGTTTTCATTAATGACGGCCTCCTGTTTGTGGCGTATAACAGGCTCAAAATACTCCTCGCTGCCGTCCTGAGTAATTTTTACAAGCTCCACCTTGAGAGCCAGCTGAAATTTCAACCCTCCTCTTAAAACTCTGAGCTCCTTATCGAGTTTTTCTCGGATCTTGGGTTCAACAATTTCGAGAAAGGTTCTGGGGTCAGTGCCCTGTGGGTGACCCTGGGGCACATCCATTTGCCACCCGCGCAGGAAATTTGCGAACGTCCATCGCGTCCGCCGAAAGGTGAGTTCTTTAGGCTCTTTGAACAAGCCCCGAAGCTCATTTTGATAATCCTTTGCAGAACTCGGAAGTTTTTGGATGGAGTCAAATTCCTCCTGGATGACCTTCCTTTTCCTCGCTTTTGCCTTGCGCGGTGGAGGAATAGGCCGATATTTCTGAGGCTTTAGAGGCTTCAGCAAACGTCTTTTAACAGCCTCGAGAATGGGCTCATCCAGGATGTTTTGGATAACATTGCGGATAACCGAATCTGGCATCTCTGCCAGTAATTGCTCTATGTACTCATCCATAGTCACCATTGTGGATTTATATACCTATGTGTAAAGAAATGTCTAAATTAAAAAAATATTAGCTAAAATTTACCCCCCCCTACACGAGGTCGAAGGCTCGCTGGCATAGCTAAATTTCTATGGTGGAAAGGCGTAGAAACTCCTCCCTAAAAATCTGCTGCCTAGCCCACCATTTCTTGACTTGAGCGCAATCTGCGCCACATTCTTTAAAACGAGCTAGAGCTGTTTTTACCCCTACTCCGCAGCCGATACAGGGAATCGTGCCCCCGCCCTTTGCTATCCTGGCATTGTGGACGCTGCAGTATTTCCCCATGCAGCTCCTACCACAGATATACGTTTTTCCCAACAACAGCCATTCACAGCTGTTTGTCCCCCTCATGTTGACTACTGCGTATATACTAAAACGTTTTTTATTTAAATACAGATATTTTTTTTTATTGCAAAGCAACCCTAGTCCACGTGTGTAGGCCAGATGTGTACATGCAGAATTGCCGAGTGTACGAAAAAAGTGATCTGCGTACATACAGAATTGCCTCGCGAGTGCGTGTACGAAAAAAGTGTTTTGCGTACATACAGAATTGGGGTAATTCTGCATGTAGATGTGGTATGTTTTTCGTACAAGGTGCGCCAGAACCCCCCAGCGCCAAATGTGAACATGCAGAATTGCCGCGTTTAGGAAAAAGTGTTTTTTGCACATGCAGAATTGGAGCAATTCTGCATGTAGGTCGGGCGTGTTTTTCGTACATGCAGAATTGGGGTAATTCTGCATGTAGATGTGGTATGTTTTTTGTACAAGGTGCGCCAGAACCCCCCCTCTTTATACTACTGGTGTATACAGGAAATACAGCATGCAGAGTTAAATAGGACACAAGAATCTTTTAATTCCTCTTTAACATTTTATACGACCTTTCCATAAAAACCAGTCTGAGATAAATCAACAATTATAAAATATAAAACAGAAAATGTATGACAAATAAAAAAATAGCATAAGGTGAGATTGTTAAAGAGAAACAAGAGCAGCTCACAATTTATGTGCCTGCAAAAGTTTCCCTTCCATGATTAGCTCCCTTGTCTTAACCACGGTCTCAGGCACAGTGAAAATGTGTTTCAGGTTCTCTTGAGCTGCTGCCAGCTAAAGAGGAAATACATTTCTAATTTGACATACAAAACTAAAAGATGCAAAAGGTGTTTGAAACTTATAATTAAAAATTTTTTTCTACTACTCTATCATATCGCACTTCTCAAACTTGGAAGAATTGCAAATACACCAACCAGCAAAGAATACTTCCATCAAACATATAGTGTGCATTTATGCTGAAAATGAATACTCAAAAAAGAAAAAGTTTCATAGGCATAAAAAGGGACAAATAAAGAAAGAACTAGGTCATTTACAAAATGAAACTGACTGTCAATGTCACAAGGTAGATAGACAGAATGGCGATGTAATTATGAGTAAAAATTTGGAGCAAAAAAAAAAAAAATTATGATGATCCTTGTTAAACTTTACTATATAACAAAAAGATTCACCTGACAAAACTTGTTGTTTTCTTCTTTGAGACCTTCAAGACTTTTCTGTAACGGCTTGATCACTCTGTAGTTTACTTCAATCTCTTGCAAACTGATTTTGAAACACATTTTGTATGCAGAGATCAGCACAAAAACTAGGATTATTACAATGCATCTGCTGCTCTGTACTTTTCTATCAAAATGAACACTTTAATGAATTTCATCCATTTGTTTCGTCATCTTCTATACTTTTTTTTAGGTGGTGGAGCTCAAAGACTCACACCTCTTATACGGTTATCTGTTTCTCTGTTTCTCTTTCATATCTAACTGTCGTTGTACACAAATTAAACCCAAAACCTTAATGACTTCTCACACTTATTTTACGAAGATTTTGTTTTCATTGCTCTGAAATAATTAAGTACACACTGCAAAACATTCACACACAAAGCGCTAAATTAAGAACAGCCAAGGCACATTTGTTCTTGAAACAGAACTCTAGAGCAAACAAACTTGGCTTAATAAGTCTCTTTTGCAGTAAAAATTTTTTCTGACCTTTGTTTCATTTCATGCACATCAAGCATAGCACTCTGTAATTGGTTCAAACCGGTTCTAACACCATCAAGCTGAGACTGGACTGCTGTCTTCAACATCGCTTCTACAGAGGCCTGAACAAAGAATAAGACATCAATGAAATGTTCATAGGACCTTAACTTGCAAAAATCAATCATTAAAATGCATTTTTATAAAAATTCCTGTTATCAAAAATAGTGATCTTGTTGGCTGTAGCTGGTGCAAGAGAATGAATTTGCACATGTGATACGAAAAATTGGAGAGAAATTAAAATAAAAACACCGATAACATAACAAGTAGAGAAGAGCAAACCCTAAATAACTTTTTTTATATGAGGTACAAAAAGAACAACATAGTCGATTGCATTTTTTGGACAAACTTCACTCCTTTTATAATGATTGCCTTTCCCGCTCCTGAATGTTCTCTGATGACAGTAATATTTGTACTGGGCTAATATATGTAAAAAATAACATAGAGTGAAGTGAAGGACTTCTATGATTTTTCTGCGTTAAATGCCGAATGAAGACTGTGTTTCCCAGAGAGACTTTCCAAACAAAAAATGTCATCACTGTATAATATAATTCCAGAACAAGCTTTTAATTTGTAATTACTTAAAGAAATATCTACCTGTTTCAAATTTTGAATATGGACAAAAAATCAACTTTGTTGTAGTTAAAATTAAAAAAAAAAACAACAACAACAAAACAATCCAGTTGTTCAAGCAATGGCAAATAAAAGATTTAATGTTTTTTCAAATACGAAGTAGAGTAGGTTAAAACAGCATACCTTCTTGCGGGCAACTCTCCTTTTGTATTGATCAACTTTATCCAGCTGGTCTGGTCTCTGAGGGAAAAAAAAATTAATGCACACATGAAACTGGCAAAAAATAGTGGACCTCGTACATAACTTTTGAGATAGGCAATAGAATAGCGGTAACATTTTTTGTGGCTGTATTGTCCTGGATGAGCTCTATTGGATTCACAAGTATCATTTCTACATCCTACTCTGAGTCTCCTTCCATCCCCTTGACAACAAATATTATCTTAAATTAAAAAAAACAACATTTGGTCTCATAACTTTTTTATCAAATAGGTAATATATTATACCTATACTCTGGCCTTTTGCACAACAAACCAATATTTGGTGCAAAACCTTAGATCATCTGCCTCAAAACTTAATGAAATAAAATTCCTAAAATGAGCTGCTTCATACTGCACTTAAGTCTCAATACATTTACAATGTAATTTGAAATGACCTTACGCCCTAACTTGAATCAAACTTTTAAAATATGAAAAGAAAAAATTTTTTCTTTGGTCTGAGAAGCGCAGATTTGTACATCCCCAATTACTTAAGCATTGCCTTCTATTAATTACCTGGCACTTTTATGGAGTGAAGTTGAGAATCTTATTTTTAACAATCAGCTTCACACACTCTTAGACCCATGCAATAACACATGTCTGTCAGCTGACTCTTGACTACTGGCAATGTTTTACGTTCCACTAAAATTAGTCGCGCCACAAATAATATGGCTTTGAGCCAAAAAAGACGTATAAATATATCAATTTAATTGTTCTATAATTTAAGACCTTGATTCGTGGTTATTAATTGCAAATATTTTAGGGTAATTTGATTTGCTAAACTTTCACATATTTTTAACTTAATAGGTTTTTTTTTATTATGATGACTCTTTGTAAACCATTAAATTGCTGTAGAAAAAACATTTAGAGCGGAGAAGAAAAGAAATTTCAAATTGTCAGTCCAAAACAAATGTTTAGGCCATAAAGTACCCCACCTGCAGAAGACTGGCAACTAGCTTAGCTGCAGCTTGTTTTGCCTCAACTTCTAACCGTCCAAGGTTAAGAGGAGCAGGTGCAGGGCCCTGTGAGTGCTGTGGATCGTCCTCGTCATCCATATTTCCGCTCATAGTTAAGCAGGTTGATACCACAAGAGCTCTGAAATAAAATTTGTTTCTAGAAAATTAAAAAGGAGACTAAATTTGAAAGTAACAGTCAATGCTGACTAGTGCATTTTAGAACCCAGGGGGAAAGACATTCCTATGCATGGTTTGATTTTAAGTTATTATTTCTCTGTGGCTAAGTTAAACTGCATATGTTCGGACCTTACCAAAACTGAACTGATAAATTGTTACCTTATTATAACTATGTATGCTAATTTTTGCTGTAACAGTTTACAGTTTTACACAAACAAATGATGGCCGCCACCTTATGGGAAATTATTGGCAAGATGTCAGACCAATTCTTTTAATCTGCTTTTTATTAACTTGAATTTATTTCATTTAACAATGCTGAACAATCATAAAAGAGTGATTTATGATGGGAATCATATTTGCGATTATAAAAAAAATCCACCCAAACTATTTCTTTCCAGCAAGCAATTCACCCCTGCATAATTTTTTCGTCAGTATCATTTTACAAATATTAAACAATAAATTGGAATGCAACATGTGAAAAAGTTTGTTTCTGAGCTCGTTATTCCATTAAAGCCATTAAAAGGCAGGTCTCATAAATGATTTTATCTTTATTATTCTTCAATCAATTCCACAAGTATTCTTTGTGACTTTATTCCATTTAATTATCCTTATTTTGACACACAATAAGTTCTATCCATGTGTAGATTGTCTAAATATAGGCCTACCAAACCTTCAATGATTTTGCTTTAGCTGTATATGCCGTTTCGATTATTTTAATTCTTGGATTTCTCACTAGTTCAGTAATGTGTAAATTGTTAATAAGATTTCATTATTCATGTATTTCTTGGTAAGCCTAACAGATTTCAAATGGATCAAGATCACAAAATCATTAAAGTTAAACTAGATCTAGTAATTTGTGAGTAAACCTTGCTTTTAAATTCTAGATCTGGATCTGGTCTAGATCTAGATGTCCTTCCACTGATTTCAGTATCTTGAGCTTTGTTTTCACGCTTGCATCTGCGCTCAGCCAGCGGACAGATGCAGACCGCAAATTCTATACTGGGTGTACGAATGCGGATCTATCAAGATCTTCAGTAGACAGTAACCTGATTATTATTATTGTTACTGATTGATGAAGAATATAAAACGAAAATACGTTTTGGCTTCCGGGTGGGCGGCACCCAGGTTGTTTCCACTACTAATGTTTGGTATAAAAAAATCAAACTCAGGTTCTTAAATTTTTAATAAAACTAAAAAAAAAGTATTGATATTTCATGTCAGTAGGTGTAAAAAAAGCGTTTAAAGGCGCCTTAAAGTTTAGCTTCTCAAATTTTTCTTCTCCATTTTTTAAGCACTTCTCATTATCATTTCTACGTACGTGCAAATAGTGAAACTTTCGACTTTCATAACTTTATGACATAAAAACTCATTTGTTTTGTTTGGTAACAGAGCGTGAAAAAGATGAATCTCCTACGAAGGACAAGCAAATTATTGACGAGGACAGCTTTTAATCAGGTATAATTTATATGAATTGGAATTCAAATTAATTTATTAATTTACGTAAAGGAACAAATTCAGGTTTTTCATATATGTGTTTTATCGAGCAACAATTGAGTACATCAGTAGATCGTGTCTATACTTTTTCGACCGTCTCTCAAATTGAAGGTTATTATACCGGTACATAATTGTATGCTCTAGTCAATCCCTTGAAATAGATTTATAATCCATCGTTCTGAAAAAAGATGAGATGAGGATTATTTTATAGGAGTTTTCTCGAGCAACAATTGAATACATCAATAGATCGTGTCTATCCTTTTCCGACCGTCTCTCAAATTGAAGGTTATTATACCGGTACATAATTGTATGTTCTAGATTAGTCAATCCCTTGAAATAGATCTATAATCTATGGTTCTTAAAAAAGATGAGATGATTTAAAGCAAGCATGCCACACAAGGATAAGATAAAGTAGAGGGAAGCAAGGAGAAGAGACCTGACCAAGGGAAAGAGAGAGAAAAACGATGAGATCTGGGTGCTTTTCTGTCTGTAACTCAGGCTCATTGAGTCATTCACCATAGTCTGCCGTCTTGGAACCCATTAGTTTTTAAGTTTTATCAGTAACAGCATAGTTGAAATCAAATAATCCAACAAAACAGCATTTAAAATGTATAACTTGAGCCTCTATCATACCCAACAGGATCTAAAGTTACCGAATAAAGTTAAATATTCCATTCTGAGATGGCAGTTTCGACGGTGAATGAGGGTGGGGTAACAGACAGAAAAGTGAAGATATGAGCAGGGATAAGAAAAAAGTAGGGCAACAAGAAGCAAAAAGGCTGTGGCAAGTAGATATGGGAATGAAAGGGAAGTAGCAGGGGAATGAGAATGGGGAGTAGCAGGGGATCAGGACAAATATCACCAAAGAGTAAAAACAACAAAAGACTATGATTTTGAATTTTTCTGTTTCAAGTATGTTTTTATTTATCTTTTTTTTTTTCTATAAGTGGATTTATTTATATGCTTCATTAGAACTGTGTTGCATAAAAAATAAAATTTTAACTGTGAAACTACAACTGCCTAGATCTATTTTTTTAAAGTTAGAAATAAAAACACTCTTCAGCACCAGTATTTCCTTTGATTTTTATCTTTAGTGTCTGAGTGTAAGATCCAACAATTGTCAAAGCTTGATCTGATTTTTGTTTTACAAGACCACAGCAAAACACAATCACAACATATAAGTGGTGGAATATGTGGAAGACATTTTATGTTCAGTGCATTCACTTCTCAGTTTTGTTTTTTAAAGAAATCTTTATGGTTTAACATTATGAATTTTTGTTTGTCATGTCACCTCACCATAAATTAGTCTGGTTGCAAGTTAAGGCTAGTGAAATAAAATGAGCTGATTTCATGAAATCCAAATGTACTTTTGATTTATGAAAATACTTGACTCATAGTATTAATTAAAATCGAAATGTATTGACAACCATGCTAGTTAATGCAATATTGACCTCGTCAGTATTCTCAAAAGACAGTGTGCCAGCCTGCAATACTGCAATGTCCTTCCTGTACAGTTCAACAGTCAGTCCCACAAGTACCAAAGGTAAAACTTCTACCAATAAAGTCAGCTTTTTTTTTTTTTTTTTTTGTTGTTATTAATCTCCCTATCTACTTTCATATCTTTTTACTACGCTTATTTCATATACTGATTTTCAATGACAATTCATCTTGATAAATTAGAATTTCATTGATGAGTAAAAAAATAAAAAAAAAATAAATAAAAAAATGAGATGGCCTGCAAATGTAGGTGGCAGAACTTACTTGATCTGGTTTTAATTGACATATGTAGAAATGAATCAGTCTTAATCAGAGACGAACTATGCCTTCACATGCCTAAGATTAAAAGAAAATGATTAGTATTTTAAGAGATTATTTGATGTACCCAATCCTAACAAGCGCTAGTTATAAAGTACACCTATTTAAAAGGTGGAATGAGAAAGGTCTCATCTAATCCGTTTTTGTTTTTGTATTTTTTGTTCTTTCAAATTAGAGATACAAGCATAGCCCAACAGTTGCTATGACTTTGGATGATCTCTCTTCCTGGCAGAGAATGAAGTGGAATATGGGCTTTTATGGCAAACTGCGTGTACCAAATTATGTAAGTTATAGGAACAGAGAAAGAAAATAAACAGCATTCAGAGGATTTTGTATTTGAGATGCTTTGATGATTGTATGAAAAAAACAGGCCATTAGTGTTTTAGTTGGACATAGACTGCTTTATAAGGTGGAACTTTAATTTGTGCTTTTGTTTTTGTTTTTTTTTTAAACAATGTGGAAGCAAAGGTTAAATGTCTATAACATAAATAAGTGTTGAACCTTTTATTTTTTTTTTCCACTGAGTTAATTTTGCTCTATTTATGTTATCTTCTTAGACCTTACTACAAAGGACTCAGAAACATTATACTGTTTGTTGCGTTGAACTTCTTGAATGACATAGTTTGATGTGAATTCAAATACATTAACTCTATACAAAGAGATGATTTCAAATCTTTACTGCCATCATAGTTGCAGATGCTTCAGTTTTATTTTTGTTTCTCTCTCTAACAGAAATTAAAACTATCTGGTTACCACCTCTACATCTGCTGCACAGATTTTATAGACTTCCCTCAGTTTGTGCAAGGTGGGTTTTTTCCTTCATCTTTGTCTTTCAAAATAAAAAAAAATAAGAAAATATTTTCTGCATCTTCTGAAAAGTTCTTAGCCCCTCTTGATATGTCAGAAAGATGGTAAATTGCGTTAAAAGGCCAACACGCTTCTTATGCTTTTGACCTTTTCTTTGGATGTGAAATCTCTTAATCCTCTTTTTAGCATGAGAGATAATGTTCAACTCTTCTCAATGCAATTAAAATCAAAACAAGTATGCAGTGGTAATGATTCATATACTAATGCAATGTCAAGTGGGTGATACATGTATTACAGATTAAGAAGAAAAAGGAAATATTTTAGAAAATCTGCATTGCTATTTTCCAGAGAGGCTTTGAGTCTACTAAGCTTCTCATGCTAGTACGAAGTAGCATCAACATAACTATATATGTGGTTGTGTAAGAAGATTATGTTCAAGTCTGTCCAAATTCTAATGATAACACTACTGTTTCCTCTTCTTTCCTTTAACACAGATATAAATATACCAGACACATTTGCTTCATGGTTTCAGCTGCTGCAATTACATGTTTGGTGAGTCTATGCATGAGAATAAAAAGTTAGTCTTTTTCACCCTCAAATACATCATATTTGTAAATCATGAAGAGAAACTGCAGATAAAAGTATAACTGTTAACTAAAAAAAAATAATGAATTTTATATGAGACTTTAGCTTAATTATATGATTGATAGTACCTTGGTAAGCCTTGAGTTGTAAGATGGGTATATTTCTCTTTTTGCATCTTACTTTTTTATGTAATATAAAAGTGGTTGGAGGTTGTTATCTGAGCGAAAATAAAGCCTTTCAAATGTATTTTATGATGGTAGTCAAGTGGGCTTCTTTGGCTCAAATTTAAAAGATGAAAATAAGTAATTTTTGGCATTCATTGTTCAATAAAATCTTTGCTAGAGATATTATCGTGCATGAGTGTTAGTCAACTGAAGTTTATTGAGGTGGGAAGAAAAATAGTGATAAAAACAAAGCTGAGGTGAACATAGATTCTAAACTAATTAGATGGCAGTATTATAAAGACTTACCATCAGAAAATGATTTTGAAAGTTTTGTAAAAATGGTTTCCTTTGGTCAATATATTTAATCATTGTAAAAAGAAAGTACACAATTCTTGGTGGCAACAAATTTTCAGTTGTGTTCCTTTTGTAGTTTTAAATTTTTTTTAGGAAGGAGTGAGAATTTTAAAGGGGAAAACATTTTAGTTGGTGAGAAAAATGTCTTGTTAACGTATTATTGTTATATGCTTTAGCCTTTTCATTTTCATTCCAGGCTTTTGAATGTAAAGCTGTCGCAGATAGGCCTTGAGGGTGTTCTGCTGAAAGAAAATGTATACAAAGCAATGTGGCAAAATGTTGAGATACGACTAGATACTTTTAAGGTACATGTGTATATCCTATTTTTGTGTCAAAAAAATTTTCAGCTGAGCCACTCTGTGTTATTTCATATAGATGGGGACCAGGCATTTGTCTCCACTGTGTCTATCTATTTGAGTTCTATCTGTTTTCTTGATTTTTCTTTCTTTTCTTTATCTTTTCGAATTCTGTTTTTGAGGTAAACTCGGTATGTGAAAAGAAATCCGCTATCATTAAAAATCGATGAAGCAGCAATATAAGGACTGTGGCTCGAAATGTACTGTTTAGATTTGCAGATCCCATTTTTGGTAGTTTTGAAACCCATGTTATGAATAAGTTTTTAGTCTTTTTTAAGCAGCTCTACCCTGAGCTTGGGGGAAGTATGTAAGTGTATGTGTGTGTGAGGGAATAGGGGGAGTGAAGGGGAGGAGAGGCAAAGTCTAATCTGAGATCTGTTGAGGCTTTTGGACATGCTTTATTAAACGAACAAAAAAAAATATAGCAGGCTTTACCTTTTCCAAAACTGTATTGAATATGTGCAAATGCTCTAATAGAATAATATGTCTTGCCTTTTTTTATAATAAGGTTTTAGATACTTACTGCAGTTTTTTGCATTTCCTCAAGAAGAATTTTTTTTTTTTATTTTAAGTGGAAACATCACTTCATTCATGATTTTCTTTTACCTTTTGACTTCAAGGATCTGCTTGGAAGTGAGAAGCGAAACTTCATGCAAAGTTTCTACAGCTCAATGATTCTCTCCACGTTATATTATGATGAGGTAAACCCCTTGCATATGAAGTCTTTTTCCTTTGCATGATTTTTATCTGGATACTTCTAGTTTTTGAGATTTGATACTAAATTTGCTGTTTTAAATTGAGTTTTCAGATGGTTTTAAAAACTATTGGATTACCTTCCTTGTTTCTGAAAAAAAAAAGTTGTAATAGGCTGTGTGACAACTGTAGAAATAACTGCTTTGTGAAAATATACTGGACAAGCAAAACTCATTGTAAACTGAATTGGAAAAAAGAAAAGATGAAGATTTTTGGCTTGAGGAAATCACCATTGTATTCATGGTTTACATTTGATGCAACACTAAGGCATGCCTACATTTGATACTTTCTGAAGCTTTTTCAATTTGATTGAAGAGATGAAGGCTTTCTTATTCATATAATTTTCAGAGCCCAGTATAAAACTGAGAGAACAAAAAAAAATGTATCCTCTCTTATCCATCCTAAGAACAGTAAAAAATGATTTAAGTGTCTAGGATTAAAAAAGTGATATTTATATAATCTGATGATACTATCAATCAAAAAAGGTATGCACACTACTTATATCATAAAAATTACAATGCCTTTTTCAAGAGATAAATGCAATATCTTGAAAGTTAAGATGGTTTTTGCTCAATTTTCTAATTTTGCCATATCTTATTGTTACCGTAGGGCCTGATAGGCTCAGACAAACAGCTGGCAAATGCCCTCTGGATATCTCTGTATCGAATGAGTGAAGATGTTGATCCTGAGAAACTAGACCTAATGGTGGCTTACGTCAGGAAACAGGTAAACATAACATTCTCATCTAGGTAAAGTCTCAACATTCGAACACAATGGCTACTGCTCCACATTGCCTGAAGTGAATTCTTCCTAAATCAAACTCTGAAAAAAAGAATTCAATATGATTATGGTCAACTTTGCTTATTTTAGAGGTTACTTAAGCCTTTTTCCTGCCTGTTTGTTGCAGATTCTGTTAATTTTAACACACTCTTCTGTTCTTACGAGGTTTGCTTTCTGCAGATTATGTATGACATATCAGCTGGCAAACTGCATCTGTGGAAGAGTTAAGTAAGGAGGGGACAAAAAAGACAAGAATTAAGAAACAAATGGTCCTAGCTTGAAAAGAATCTGCTGAAAAAGGTCTTCTTTTAATTGTTGACAAATTTACTCCTCTCAGTCTAAACTTCACTTAATTTTTCTGTGTTTAAATTTACTGTTTTATTGCCCTCCCTTTGATCTACTTTTTTGAGACACCACTGTAATGCCAGTCCTTGCTTTGCTCAAATGATACTGATGTACTCGTAAAGTTATGTACACTTATTGGAAAATTGCAAGAAATTATGCACTTTAAAATTCTAAGCACTCAAACTATGATTGGTCAAATTATGGGATATTTGATAGTTTGAAGTCCTATTTAATTACCATTATCTTATTATATATACTAAGCTTAAGTCTAATCCTTAATGAATGTAATTCAAACAATTTTACCGTCTTAAGGAGATCTTTGGATTAAATTTTATTTTATTTGGACGTGATTTTTACAATGAATAAAAGGATACAAATTTAATGAATAAATTGATGCATCCAATACATGTGTCATATTTTGTCTAAATTAGAGGGCAAAACTTGAAGATCAACCACTTTTTGTTATGAGATTATTTTTTATTTGCATATGTTGTCTTTGTTATTTTCTGTGACATACGGTGACTGCAAACATTTTGAATTTCACAAAAACGTTTGCTGTCAAATATAAATATAAATGTTAAAAGACGGAGTAGCTTCCCTTAGCACACATAATGGAATAGAAAACAGATTATACTCTGCAGAGCTTAGCTTTTATATAATTCTGCAACCTGAACAGTGAAATGTTAACATTATGCTTAAATTCTGACACTCTATGTTTAATATCACTTGGTAACAGGTGCTAAACGAAATATGGTAAAGAATTTCATTGTTTGATGTTTAAAAAATAAAACTATTGAACAAAAGATTCTTCATGTTTACATGTTAAATTTCCTGTGATTTTCTCAAACATTCCTTTGAATCAAAGATGTTTTTGATTGTTTCAAATTGATTAAAGAAGTTGATTAAACAATAGCATTTCTTATCAATTATTGTCTCCATCTGCCTGATAGGTTTATTTCCACGACCAGTTGGATGCCGAGGCTCTCATGTTGCCTGGTTACATCCCATTCTTGCCCTTACACGGGGACAAGCTTGACAAAACAAAGGCTGAGAGAGACTGTCAAGCCATCCGTGACTTTAAGTGATGAGCACGATAAAAGAGGAAGAGAGGGTATGAGGGGGTATGAGACGCGTGAAAGAGAAAGGCGGGCATGTGGAGTGGAAGGGAGAGGGAGAGAAAGAAGGTGTAAAGGAAATGAATAACATGTGTAAAATAAACTGTATGAAGATTGATTGTAATATTGTTATTTATTTCAACTCTGCAGGAAATAGTTTTAGAAACTGTTTAAAGTGTTTGATTTTTGTAATTGGATGGCACTGTTATTCTTCTTGTCATGCTTGATGGGAACTTAAATTCGATATAGAAAAAGGCCTGAGATCACTGTGCTGTGGATAATATATGTCAAATAAAAAAGAGACAAACCAGAAGCACATTTTGTTACCACTATTTTCAATAACTTTTTCTGCTATAAACTCAAAAGTTTGTTAAATTTCCACTTGTAAACTCAAAATTTTCATCTTCAAAACTAGATCTGACTTATTTTCTTCATGGAACCCTACAATATAGTTAGAGGTCATGGTGGGAAATTCAGTGGGTGCTAATTCAGAGATTATATCAATAAATGAATTTAATTCTATTATTTAGAAAGAAAGGAGATAAAGAAGAGTTTACTCTTCCATTGAAATTTACATATTCTGGTGAGGACAAAATTTGCTCTAATGTGTTCACTTTTCATTTTGGATTATATGACATAATATTTTCATACTGTAAAGCTTTATAGCTTATTTGCTGAAGTTCATTATTTTGAAGTGAATCATGAGTGTGGAAAATAATTGGCCTTATCCATATTTATGCAGCAAAACCTGATTCAGTATAAGAATGACTATTTCGTCACAAGCCCATTCAAAACACTAAACTAATATAATTCTTGTTACCCAGTTGAGATAAAGACATGTGCTTGTGCTATTAATCTATCAATTTCTAGTGTCCTTTTCATGTAATATGCTTTTAGGCCATTCTTTTTTAGGTGTTACAGCCCTTAATATTCAAACTATGGTTTCTATAGATTTGTCTCATGGTCTCCATCTTACTAGGTTTTTGTATATAAAGAATCATATACATGTATAGAGCTTGGGTTTGTTAATTATTGCTCAGCAATGGTTAGAAATAAGCTTTGAGTGAAGATGATCGTAAAAATGCTTGCCTTTTGGGGGATTACGACTCTCGACTTATTATATTTGTGTCCCAAAATATTGCCATGCATCTCAGAGTGAGTATAACTAAACACCAAATTTTCCAAAAGAGAGAGTTTCAAAGCTAAGGTATGAACTAAACCTTCTGAGAGACTTGCTAACTTCAATGGGAAGATCTGAATCACGCTAAAAGAGACAGCACAGTCCAAAAAACAAACCAGTAAAATAGACATTGGATGTGCAAACATCTAGAACAAACGACAACACTATATATGTGTCTTGTAGTTTTAATAGTTTTTAAGTTTGATTTAAAGTTGTTTTTTTACATTGAGAGTACGTGATGAAGAAGATTGATTCACGTTAGATAAAGAGATGAGAAAGGTTTCTTGTTTTGTGATAACCAGTTATAATTGTGTTTGTGCCTTAATTGGATAGTAAACCTCAGGGCTAAGTCAAAGGACATATCTTTAAAGTTAAGCCTCATTTATTAACAGAAAAAAAAGAAACTCTTCTCTGATCAAGTGAGTGCTTGTGTTTGTTCTTGCATTTCCTATAGTTTATTATCTTCAGGTTCAAGACTGATAATTTCTTTTCAGTACAATTGTTTCAATGAGATATGTTCTCTTTGAATGTCAAAATAATTTATAACATATGATAGTCTGATTAAATATCAGACTTTTGATGCTATTATACAGTTTATATTATGTTTGTGTCAACCATGAATGACAATAAACTACAATGATTACTTAATAATTGTATTGTTCATTGCTTAGTCTTTTCACTACTTGTCTTTTTTAACATTATATGACCAGCTTTATGAAAATGCACTTCTCTTTGTTTTAATTTTCATCTATTTTCGCCTCTTCTATTTTTTTCATGGCTCTTTTTTTCTTTTTTGGTTTTTACTCCATTATAAACCTTTCCTTTGCTGTTTTTTTCTTTAATAATTTCTTGTTTGTTACTATTTGCTGCCAACCATCACCACTTGTTTTACATCCTCTCATTTCCTCCCTTCAACACCAAGTAAACCTCATTAATCTCAGGCAAGCATGGAAAAAAATGTTGTTTTTACAGAAAATTTATATAGTTCCTATTCTCCAAAGTGATCACGTTTCACTGTGTGGAACACCAGTTCATCCACAAAAATTCCTTCCTTTTCTGAAATGAGAAAGAGGCATTTTTTCATGCATTATCAGGAAATATTTGTTGTGGAGTGCTTTCGTTTCATTAGTTTGAGGTCTCATCTTTTCAACCCTATCTTGTTGAATGGAGACTAATTTCATAGGCATAGAATGAAAGGGTGAAGTTCATTTTGGCCAGTTTCTTTTCAGACTTCCTGACAAAACGGTAACAGCAGCTGATGTCTCAAGTAAAAAACCTCTCAATTCCTTTTATTGAACTTCTACAAAATTTATTGTTGCGTAGAACGACTTTTCACAAAAAGCACCCTGTGTGTAAACCATGAGCATCAAACCCGCTCTTCATTACTTATAGGTTTGATCTGAACACTTACGCTGTAGCTTACTTGGTAATTGCCTTGTGGAAAAATAATTGTCTTAAAATTTTATCCTTGCACCCTTCTCTTACATTATTTTGTAAGGAACTTCTCACTACGCAGCAGAAATTTATGGAATTCCCATTTATAAGGAACTCTAGATAAAGCGGGGAATAATTAGATCTAGCCTAGAATGCTTTGGTGTGTATGTGTGGGACCCCCCCCCCCCCCCCCCAGGGAGGGGGGATAAGGGGTGGGAAGTATCTAAATTTTATTTCTGCAGATTAAGACAACAAAAGTTATGGTTGTATCTTGATGTTTGAATGTTGTCACTCATAAAACTTTAAATAGGCAGCTCCTCTTACTGGATTGCTCAATAGAGAAAAAGTGTGATTTCACTGGTGGCTCTAATTAATTTGAAGGCAAGAGGTCAAAGTTCATCACTTCTACTTCTCAGCAAATGTTACATCATCTTGAAATCAGATTAAGTGACATTATAGAACGCCAGGTAGGAGCAAGGCCTTTTGTTGCATATCAGACTTTTCTTTAATTAATACTCTACGGACACCCTTACTGTTTATAGACGGTAAACCGATAAGTGGATGTTTAGAACCAGTAACTAAACATTGTTATAGGTAAGTGACATCATAACTTTTCTTCCTATTGCTTGCCCTCCTCTCGTCATTGGAGTAATTGTCTTGCAGCTCAGCTCTTTCCGGGATGTTCCTACTTCATCTGGTTGGAAGATCTAGATGAAGTCCTTATCGCATTATTGGTGGGAGAAAACGTTGAGGATCATTTGTAAAAAAGTTCAACTGTCCTGTGGGGTTCAGGTCTTTTCCTTTGTTTACTACATTTGCTTATACATGTAGATGATGTTTATTGTTATCGTATGGTCTGTCTGTCTGTCTGTCTCTCTGTCTGTCTGTCTCTCTCTCTCTGTCTGTCTGTCTGTCTGTCTGTCTGTCTGTCTGTCTGTCTCTCTCTCTCTCTCTCTGTCTCTCTCTCTCTCCCTCCCTCTGTCTCTCTCTCCCTCCCTCTCTCTCTCTCTCTCTCTCTCTCTCTCTCTCTCTCTCTCTCTCTCTCTCTCTCTCTCTCTCTCTCTCTCTCTCTCTCTCTCTCTCTCTCTCTCTCTCTCTCTCTCTCTCTCTCTCTCTCTCTCTCTCTCTCTCTCTCTCTCTCTCTCTCTCTCTCTCTCTCTCTCTCTCTCTCTCTCTCTCTCTCTCTCTCTCTCTCTCTCTCTCCCTCCCTCTGTCTCTCTCTCCCTCCCTCTCTCTCTCTCTCTCTCTCTCTCTCTCTCTCTCTCTCTCTGTCTGTCTGTCTCTCTCTCTGTCTCTCTCTCTGTCTGTCTCTCTCTCTCTCTCTCTCTCTCTCTCTCTCTGTGTCTCCACCGGCTTCTCTATTACATGTATTTTTGCCATTCTTTACCTCTCAATCCCCTGTTTCTTTTTACTGCTCCTTTTTCTTCCACCCACTCCCACACACACACACACACTCACAGTCTTGTCTCTCTAGACAGCTTACTTTTCATCTCGAATTCCCTCTCTGATGCACACTCATTTTCTCATTCTCTCTCTCTCTCTCTCTCTCTCTCTCTCTCTCTCTCTCTCTCTCTCTCTCTCTCTCTCTCTCTCTCTCTCTCTCTCTCTCTCTCTCTCTCTCTCTTTCCCACTTTTTCCTCGCTTTCCTTCTCTACCTTTTCTCAACCATTTTTATACCCTCCTCACTTTTCTCCTTTTCCCTCCTTTTTTTTTTTTTTTCTCTCACGCGCATCTCTTTGACAAACTCGACTTATATATCAAATGAAGCGACACAACAAGATTTCCAATGGGCAATGAAATAGTCAATGATTTTATTACATTCTTCACGATAACAAAAATCCAGAATCTTGGTACATATCTATGTAAAGCAATGACTTCACAATGGTTAGATATCTATAGAATTTGACAGGAAATAATTTTGCGGCCAAAAAATTGTTCATAACAATCAGATCATTTCTTGTAAAGTTAACATATTCTACCCCTAAAATTTAGGCATGTGTGAGATAAAATATTTTAAAATGATGTTGTGATAACTGTAGCGCTCACAGATATTTCTATTGTGTAAGGGTTAGGACTTCTTCTAAAGACACACAACTTTATAAAGAGGTCAGTTTATTTCTAAGCTTTCATGCACAGGCAATAAGCCGTCATATATCATTAAAAATGAATTTTAACCAAATACCAAAATTATGTTTTTGCCTAGATTTACCATTCTTTGTATCTATATAATGGAAATATCGGATAACATTCTTTAACACTAAACGGAAAACAATGACATTCAAATGAAAAATAAATGTCAGTGAAACGAAGATGAAACTGAAAGATATCACACATGCAAAGTAAAACACGAATTTTAGCCCGGTCGCATTACAAATGGAAACCTGGTAAAATACCCCCTCCCAAAACAAACCTTTTCCTTCCGTTTATAAAACATGTCACCTTCTCCTTGCACAATACCTGTGATCTACAACTGAAGTCCAACATTATTTTTATGAAAAATAATAGTATTACAGAAATAATTCAAACCAAACAAAGTTACCCCCCCACTTTCCTCTCCAACCGTTAGCGAAAGGTGATATCACCTGGCAGATGATGCTCGCCTGCAAGCACAGAGCAGAAGATAATACCCAACCACTTCACCCTCTCTGGCCCCAGGGTCGGGCGTCCATAGATAAATATTGATCCAACGGACCGCCAAAAGAAGAACTGGCCGCACTAGGGGCAGAGGCTGCAGAGCTAGAGAGGTGTGGAGCTACGGGCGTCGGCCGCGCCCATGGCATCTGGTCGCCATAGACAACCCCGCTTCTTCCGGCAGAGTAACTCACCTTGTTATGGTGATTCTGGACAGGAAACAGAAAGGACGAAAAAAATGGCGGACCAAACAGGAAGTTGGGCGAAGAGTCGGGGTTATCTTTGTTATCGGAGCGCTTTACGCGTCGGTGTGTGGGAACTGGTGGAGGGTGGAGGCTGACGGGCGCTGATTGAAGAGCTGGGAAGAGACCTAGTGATGAGGGAGATAGGGGTGCTGAGGATGACGGGAGTCGACGGCTAACCGGTGCTGAAGGAGAAAAAACTGCTGACGATTGTGGAGGCTGTTGACTAACTCGTGCTGGTGGAAGTACTGACCCTGAAGTTGGTGGAGGTTGACGGCTGGCTGGTGCTGAAGGAGAAAAAACTGCTGACGATTGTGGAGGCTGTTGACTAACTCGTGCTGGTGGAACTACTGACCCTGAAGTTGGTGGAGGTTGACGGCTGGCTGGTGCTGAGGGAGATAAAAAAGGGGAAGGTTGTGCAGGCCGTTGACTAACTCGTGCTGATGGTGGCACTGAAGTTGGCGGAGGTTTCGGGGCAACCGGGGTTGCTGGCCGTGCTTGGATCTGGGGTGGAGCCCAAGACGAACGCCAAGGCAGACGATCTCCATAAATAACTCCGCCACCCCGTGGCTGATGGTAGCCAACCTTGTTGGAATAGACCGAGTAGCGGGGCGGGAAATAAGACGAAAATAATGCCGGAGTAAACATGGCTTGCGGGAAGAAGAATTTGTTATATCTGGTCTTGTCTTTGTCGCTATCATCAGATCGCTTGTGTCGGTGAAGCTCAGTGCCCCAAACTTCTCCCAACTCAATCGACCTTTTCCTCCTAGACGGGAGGGGGGTCGTCATACTTAGCGGGGGAAGGGGAGGGTTGGGTATGAAGGGGTCAATAGGGTAAGTTTGGGGCGGAGGTGGGACCGGAAGGTAATGGGACTGGGCTTGGGGTGGGCCAAACAACTGATTTGATGATTGGGGGGCAGAGAATGGTCTGTGCTGGTGCATTATGGGTGGAGTTGGTTGAGGAGGAAAAGCTGGAAAGATGTTGCTGTTCGGAGGGGCTTGCGCTGCTGGGGAATGAGCATATCGAGGAGGAGGGCCATAATTATTCGGGGGAGGAGATTGAGCCGGGAGTGAGTGAGCTGGTGCTGGTGGCGTGTAAACAGGAGCGCGTTGTTGGGCTGGAGGATGAGCTGGTGGAGTTTGTGGGGCCTGACGAGTGGCAGGTGGCGCCCACTGGTTGCTAGTGGGTTGGGCTTGTTTGGCTCCCACTGCCTGAAGGTACAGAGAGTAGAGATGGCTATACTGTTGGTAAAATTTCTGCTGTTGCTGTTGTTGCAATTGTTTTTGTCTCTGTAGTTGTTGACGGTAATAATGCTGTTGCTGATGGTATCTGGACTGTTGAGGAGGCTGGTAGTAGTGGTGTTGTGGCGCCGAGTATCGATGATAGTAGCGGGCATCATCGGGCTGTTTGTAGCCTCCATAGTACTTAGGCTCCTCTGATCTTTCCGCGGGTTTGAAGAAATCTGTGGGGATGCTCAAGTCTCCAATAGTGATGACATCATTGCTACCCTCCTCTGATTGACGTTTCACTCTCTTGTTGGCCTTTACGCTATCAGAATCCACGTCGACGCCACTGTCGACGGATCTCCTTCTCCGTTTTCCCATCATTCCCGGGAAACTGTCTCCATAGTAGCCGTCTCTATTGCGTGATTTGATCGAGCCGGGACTGGCACGGCGCATCATGTGGTAGCTTTCATAGCCGTTCATCATGAGCGGGCGGCGAGGCCTCATAGCTCCCTGCATGCGGGAGAAGTACCAGATTGGAGCGAGGTTCTTCACCACGTCTGGCGGTTCCTTGCCCGGGGGTGTGTTGCCGGCTAAGTGTGGCATGGCAGACATAAAACTGGAGCGCATCATGTTCTTCATGTAGTCCCCTCCAAACTCCACTTTCTTGCCCGTGTTGGGGTCCCTCGCTGTGCCCATCAGAATGCTCAGCATTGACGGCATGGCAGGTTGTGCAGCAGGAACATCTGGTGCATCGCCAAATAAAAACCGTTTCTTCCTCACAAGCGGCTCATTTGATGATCCCGCCTCAGATTCTACCAGCTGAGATTCGGATTTGGCGTCTACAGATCTGCGCTTCCTCTTGCCGGAGTAAGAATCGCCGTAAAGCCCAGAGCCAAAATTATATTTATCGCCGCTGTAGATTTTTCCGCCTTCTTTGTACCGCTTCACGCTCTGCATGGCCCGCCGTTTCTGGATCTTACTTATGAGAAGCAACGTTTTCATCATTTGCGCAGACTCGCTGACCTCTTTTTGGGCCCCACGTCGACTTCCTGGCATAGCCATGGACATCCCGGGAAACATGCTAGAGAGGTCGCTGAGAAACCGCTTTGATCTGACAAGTGGAGCAGGTGATTTCACTTCCGGTTCGGTTACCGCCCGCTTCTGTCTGGCCACGCCCACCTCATCTTTCGTGCTAGTGGTGTACACCGTGCTGGGCCCGCTCACCGTCCCCAGCGGCCCCACGTGAACGTTGTGAGAGCTCGGATTGAACGGCCCACCCGCGTCCAGCGTCTTGAGACAGCGCCGCGGCAAAAATGACTCCACCCACAATTCCAACATCGCGCTAAGCAGATGAGCTGGTACCTTAGGACCGTAGGTCGCCTGGAATGCGTGAGCTGTCTCTTGTCTGTAATAAAAATGAAGTGAAAATAAAATAATCAGCTTAAAACGTTTGCCGATTTCCTTTTTTAAGTAGACTTATCTGGTCTAAAAGCCATTCGTTGTGCTTGACAAGGCAAGGCAGTATACCATACAGTGACTACTGGTAAAAATCAATGCAGAGACAAAAAATATTATATTAAAAAGCAATAAATAGGAAAATGAAAGAGACTGTATAGAGGGGCTGGGTGAAAAGTATAGGAAATACGATTTCACAAAGAGTTATGCTACCTAGTTGTCAGCCGTGAACTCTACAACTTTCGTTATGTTCTTAGCGTATTAAGCGATAGCACCTGCAAGAATGCACATTGGGGTGAAGTTTGAAGTAATAAAAAGGGAGACGCACATTATGCACAGGAGTTAACATTTACAACAACAGTATTATTCAGTTTTTTCTTAGATCTTCAAACCGCTTCTTATTGTTGATCAAAACTCACGACTTAAACAAAACAACATAATTCTTTGTCAAATCGCATTCCCTATAAAGGAAAAAAAAAAAAACTTGGTAGAGATGAAAAATAGAGATGAGAGGATTTCTTGTTGATGACATGACCTTAATGCGAGATTGGTTTCAAATAAATCTGCACCAACAGATGCCGCCATTTTGTACACATCTTCACCGCAAGGTGAAGGGATACCAGGAACTTCTGTGATTGATCATACAACTCCAATCTATGACTATAGCTTCCCTTTTTGTCCAACTGGACATAGTCCTGTTGTATACAGCGGTTGCTAAATCCCTGTGACAGAAGCAACAAGATGAATGACAGATGTGTGATCACACTTGGCAGGCCGCTTGCGATGTAGAAACATCGAAGGTTAAAAGATGCATAAGCAAAAAAAAAAAATAGAAAGAAAAAAGGACGAAAGCTGTAAGGCGATAAAAAGGTATATTGCAAACGTGCTCTAAGAATATAACAAAAAACCAAAAAAAATCGTCTCTCTAAATGCAAGATAAAAATACTGAAATTTACAGGGCACAATAGCAAGGGAGGCAATACACTGACAAGCACTCTGATTTATGCACCTAAGGTCCCTTCTGACTGCCCGGATGACTCCTGTACTATAAGTAAAACTGGCGGCCATGACTGTGCCTTCACTTGGTCTGACAGACGCCATTTTGACGTGATCCCGTCACATGATCGATCTTCATTAGTGTGTTTTTTCTGTAAATCCAAGCTAAGTCTGAAAACGCCACAAACTATGAACAAATTACTTGTTTTGGTGCTTTTTCTTAAAAGTTTATAATTATTCAACCAACACAATTAATATAGTAATATTGCATACTAGTTGTGTTCGATTTATTAAGGAGATAATGAATACACATATCTATATCGCCTTCATGGCACCTTTATGGATAGAAAAAAAAAATTGGCTCTCAGCAACGGTTATTTTGAACTTTGTGTTTGAAAATGAAGAGGCAAAAATACATTAAACCTAAAAGTATACATCAGTGGCTACTTCTTTTCACAGTGCGATTTTACCTGAACCTCTTTGTGAAAAGGATATTGTTGCATGGATTCTTTTTGGTTACATAGGAATCAATTTGTAACTGCATTTGTCAGGATATTTATCAAATTTGCATTAAATGTTTTTCGTGTTCCTCCAAATCTGGCATCAATTAAGTTTACATTTTTTTCTATGTCCAGTTTCACTAAAATTAGAGCTAGCGTCAATTTCCATCCCCTAAAAACATTACCTATATGCCCTGTTCATTTTAGATCCAACAGTCAAGCAAAATGGATCAAGTTCTCAAGCATTTGTTCTATGCCCAACATAATGAGTATAAGGTGAACGAAAGTTTGAAAGCCATTTTCTCCAAACTACGTCTGTAGTCATAGACATGATAGAGCAAATAAAAACTGAGGCGTCGAATTCGAAACTAGATCACCGAGATTTATTTAAAATTAAAAAGCAAAAACAAAACAAAACAAAACCAGAATTCTATCATAGGAATAGTCAGTTACTTTTGTAAATTCGAAACCTTTTTGTAAATCCCTTTCAACATTCATTATTAAAAAGGTTCAAATAAACTGGCAGCTAGGAATTCCCGAATTCCCGATAGGTAGTTCACCTTTAGGCACTTTTTTTTTAAACGGAAATTCAAAAACCTGCAAATTAAGCCAGAAAAGAATCTTTAAAAAGTTTAGGAAATTTAATAATTAACTGGGTTCCCATGTTGTGTTTCATTTTGGTCTCTCCATAAAATAATATTGAGAAACTTTGGGCATATCAGAGAACAAGAGTCCTTGGGGGACAAAGTAAAGTGTTTTCTTCTTCCCATCGTAGGCCTATCTTTGCTGAGAAAATATAGTCACGTACAAATTTTCAAGGAAGTTTAAAGGTGTGAAAAGTGA
>JAWDGP010003382.1:0-2500 GCA_033675545.1 Elysia crispata | reverse complement strand
TCTTCTTCTTCTTCTTCTTCTTCTTCTTCTTCTAATTTAGTTCGATATGCAATTAATTATGGACTGCAAATGCTCCACGACGTTAAGTCCTCAAGTCTGTCACTTCCATTCGTTCAAGGGTCAACGACTGAGTTTATTAAATCATACTACGAGATCAGCTTTAACACCCAACGGAGCAATTCTTAGAGACAGAGCGCCATTTTACTTTTTTTGACAAGACATCTCAGGGCCTAGAGTCTTTCACCTTAGTTAAATTAAAAATTATCACAAGATGTCTGAAAAGGACTCTTTATCTCCCTAGGCACAGCCACGATTTGAACGCATCAAATCTTGATATACGAGTCACGTGTGCACCACTTGACCATGAAGCAAACAAAATTTGCTGGATCTTTTTGCAGAATTTTTTAAATGCACGGATGAGTCGAAACCTTTATATTTACAGCCCCTTCGTGCGTGAAGGTTTTGTTGCTTTTTTTATGTGCCTTTCAGTGGGCAGACTTTATCAAATTCTTAATCGAACATTTTTTAATCAACAAAAATAGGTTTATCTTATTTTATGATCGTGTATAAAGAAGCCAGTTTATATAATAAACTAAAGGCTAGTTCTTTATTTACATTTGCAGATCAAGCATAAACCCAATGTGTGCAACATTCCTATTCCAAAATGATCATTAATTGTTAGGAATTCCACAAATTATAATGAAATAAAAAGAAAAAAATGTCACGAGTATTTATCTTTTTTTTTTTTTTTGGCCTTATGAATCCAGGAGAACAACCTGGCAATAAATTAACCTTCGAGCTCTTAACAAAAATATCTTAGCACGAGGGGTTGGAGAGTAATAAAATTAGTGCAAAACTTAAAACTACGAGCAGAAGTAAATAAGGATACTTGGCTAATTACGTAAAATCTTGACCTATTTAGAAATCTTTCCTTTTTTTTTTTTCTAAATCAAAGTTCATTTTCATTTAGATTTAAATAATTGCACAGCTATGAATTTCCGAAAGACAGTGCACTATTTTACTCTTTTTGCGGGAATCGCAAGTCTTCCTATTTCGGTTTAAAAAGATCTTAACTTAAATTAGATTTGGAAAATACAAAATTAGTCGATTCCTCGTATTAGTTCTTTGATTATGTTCTGATTCAATCAATGAGCCGGCGGAACAGACCTTCATCAAATAACATTAAGACAGGAATGATGTCATTGTCATTTATCTTATTATTAAGCTTATAAACTTTCGCCAAAAGCTTTGTTTTGATTTGTGATTACAAAACGTCATTTAGGAGAATTTCTCTTGGACTATAAGACAAATAGCAAAATAATAATAGACATAACATTGCTATTAGGCAAAGCATGAAATAATTAAAAAAAAAAAAAAAAGGTGTCCCATACATACAATCAAATTACTACAACAGAAAAAATTTCAGACAAGTGTTTTATCTTGCAGTTTTTTATGACTATTAACATCTTGTTTAAATTATTTTTTTTCTGAATAATGAAAAAAAAAAAGAAAAAAAGAAGTGACAATAACTATGCTTTATGTATGAAAAAAACATAATATATTATGTAAAACCAATGTGCATACTTTGTGGTTACTTTACGTAACTTATGGCGGCCAAATAAAAAATGGCTGTTTATAGCCATGTTGAATTAATGCACTTCTGCTGTTTCCAAACGCATTATTAAACCCATGGCGCATGTCGATCTCGTTCATAAAAAAATGTTTCAACCTAACTTGAATTTAGCTTTTCTATTTTAATTTAACACTTTGTCGCCGTATAATCCTACAACTAATTATGATTTCATTGGTGTTCCTTGTACTTTTTATATGATCAGGTTAGATACTTTCTATCAATGCCTCAAAGACTTATGGGATCACAATAACGAACACAACATCCCTGTGTAGCTCACGTTCTTAAGATAGAATCAGAGGAAAAGCAGTGAAGCTGAATTAGGCTTTGTGCCTTCCATATTCTTTAAAAAGTTTTCTTAATCTCGTGCAAAATCTTCTCCGTTATAGACTCCTGAAAGAAGCTATTCTTTTTGACAGTTCCTGGTGCTGTATAGGATTAATTTTATTACTAGTCTTAATTTTTTTTTGCATGCAACATGTGATATAAGTAAAAAAATCTGACATAAATCGTGGTTACCGAAAAGTAGCTTATCGGTTCACTAAGACCAATTTGACATTTTTTGCTTGAAATACGCGTCAAGAATGCTTCATACCAGACACACGCCAAACGGTTAAAAAAATGAGCAAAGCTGAGCAATTTTTTGTCAGGAGAGCGCATGAAGAGTCTCCATTTAATGGCTATATATTGACGTCCCCGTCATTTTTATTGCGTTTTCAGCTGATCCTGCAGGTCAAGCCTTGAAAGTTATGGTGTCAACGAGGGTCAGAGGTTAAGCCTATAATTATCAACGAACATGCCACACTTGAGGCGTCAAGATCAACTCGGCATTTGGCAAATCGCTCATCAATTGCTGAAAGCGAAACAGTC